>JAOWBH010030833.1:1826-15748 GCA_028566215.1 Silene coronaria
ATGCTAGATAAAGCATTTGTCATGTTTGTTGGGTTAAGAAACTTCACACCATTTTATTTAAAACTTCGATATTTTCTCAATTTTACGTCGAAGTAAGGTCGTGTTCCCTCTCGCTCCACCACTTCTTAGTTCTTAGGCGAAAATGTGGAATGCCCATGTGGTGAAATGTTGGTTTGGTGAGATTGTAAATCTTTTTTATGCTTGACAAGGGTGTATTGTATAAAACTTATGTTTTGATGTGAGACAGATGTAGGGAGAAACAGAGAAAAGAGGCGTCCCGACTACAAGCTGTGAATAGGAAGTTAACTGCAATGAACAAGCTTCTAATGGAGGAGAATGATAGGTTGCAGAAGCAAGTTTCCCAGCTTGTTTATGAAAATGGCTACTTTCGCCAGCAGACGCAAAAAGTATGCTTTTTTTATATGATGAAGTTCGGTGTTAATTCACTCATTAGCATAGTTTTGGGGTTACAATACATTACATTTGTTTTTGCTTCATCCGGTTATTACCGACTAAATTTTGATACAACCTTTGTTTCACGTTAATTTCCGGTGTGAGTGAGTTTACGGCATCTCTAAGACGGTAATACGACAATATTTTAACTATATACCGCTTTGTTATGTATGTTAGGCTGGGATTGCTAGTAAAGACACAAGTTGTGAATCGGTGGTGACGAGTGGTCAACACCAATTAATAACACAACATCCTCCAAGAGATGCTAGTCCTGCAGGGTAAGTAGGGAATAATTTGATTGTTGTGTCATTTTCAAAAGACATTGGTTTATGTGAACTTTGTTGGGGTGTGGCTGATGAGTTTGTGCTTTTCTTTTGTTCTCTTTCTTTTACTGTCTTTCCCAGACTTTTGTCCATTGCAGAAGAAACTTTAGCAGAGTTTCTTTCAAAGGCTACTGGAACTGCTGTTGAGTGGGTCCAAATGCCTGGAATGAAGGTACTTAATTACCTTTTTGATCTCACTAATTAATAATTAATTAACTTATTTTAATTAATTATAGTCTACTAATTGACAATTGTTTGTTAAGACTTATGGGTTACATTGATTCTTCACTCTTAGGGTTATACTCATGCCTGACACGATAATTAAGGATATCATTATTGAAATTAGGGTAGACTATTGAATTTTGTACCCGATCCTTATTAATCACTATGAGGCATTGTCAAAAAGAGAAGTCTGCATGACAACATAGAGAAAGAGACTCTACGGAGCATTTTGTATTATATGTATTGATTGGTACTATGTCTGGTGTACTTGTGCACGAGTTTGAGCAACATATGTCAAAACATGTGCCTTTAGATGGTTACGGAGACCGATGGAATAGCTGGAGTTCTGTTGTTGATTTTCTGACGGGCAATAATGATGGAGTACCTTCCTAATCTGTCTGCTATTTTCTGTAGCCTGGTCCGGATTCCATTGGAATCGTTGCTATTTCTCATGGTTGCACTGGAGTGGCAGCACGAGCCTGTGGCCTGGTGGGTCTTGAACCTACCCGGGTACGTGTTCTACTGTCTTTAGAGCTTCGTTTATTTCATTTTGTTTGTCTTTCGAACTAGAATGACCTCTAAATTATCTGTCAGGTAGCGGAAATCCTCAAGGATCGGCCATCGTGGTTTCGCGATTGCCGAGCTGTGGATGTGCTTAACGTGCTGCCCACTGCAAATGGTGGAACCATTGAGCTGCTTTACATGCAGGTTAGCTTGATGACTTGATCGTGTGAGTTTTGAAATTGTTTATTTTAATGACTACTACTTTGTATTGAGTTTGTTGTCATCTTATTGTTTCTTAGCTCTATGCCCCAACAACATTGGCACCTGCCCGTGATTTCTGGTTGCTCCGATATACTTCTATTATGGAAGATGGTAGTTTGGTGGTAAGTTGTCTCTCCTGAAGTATCCTAATATGGTCGTTTCTGCCAACTTCTATGGGTTACGAAATATGAGTTAAGACTGAACTATTTGGTAATGTTTCCATGTATAGGTGTGTGAACGATCACTTAACAATACTCAGAATGGTCCTAGCATGCCTGGTGTGCAGAACTTTGTTAGAGCAGAGATGCTACCAAGTGGGTATCTTATAAGGCCTTGTGAAGGGGGTGGCTCAATAATACACATTGTTGACCATATGGACCTTGAGGTAAAAGATATACACCTCTGTATTTTTTATGATGATTATTCTAGTTAATTATGCTGTTTACTAATTGTTTATATCATGCCTTTATACAGCCTTGGAGCGTGCCGGAGGTTCTGCGTCCCTTGTATGAATCATCAACTGTAGTAGCGCAGAAAACAACATTGGCGGTAAGTTCTGAAAGCATAAATGAATGGGCTGACAACATCCAATCAACAACATTACTTTAGTGCGTCACAGGCTCCTGTAAATGATGGCGTACAGGAGCTTGATGTATGCAGCCACATCTAAGCTTGTTAGTAAGACGGTTAACATAAATAGACCAATAATGGCAATTGCGTCGAAAATTGTATCGAACGATTGTAATGGTGGGGTACATCTGATGACCAATAATGGCAATTGCGTCGAAAATTGTATCGAACGATTGTTTTAAGATAAATTACTTGCAACCAGTCTTGTGCGCCATCTTGCTTTATTTCATCATAATCTCAAACTAAAGAATAGCGTGTTAGTGGCTCCATTGGAACTGGAAACAAAAAAAAAATGAAGTCTTTAATGTTCATAGCAATATAAGTCTGGAGCTGAGTTTTCTTATTGCTCCCGTATTGGTTTAATTCAGGCCCTGCGTCAACTAAGACAGATTGCTCAGGAAATTTCCCAGCCAACAGTGACCAACTGGGGTAGGCGTCCTGCAGCTCTGCGCACTCTTAGCCAGAGGCTGAGCAGGTAGGTTTATGCTGTAGTTCGGCCATCATTTTGAGTATAATAGTATTATTCTTCAGTTGCTTTCTTACTTTCTTACTGATAATGTACGTCATTTACCAGGGGTTTTAACGAGGCACTGAATGGGTTTAGTGATGAAGGATGGACAATGATAGGAAATGATGGCATTGATGATGTCACTGTTCTTGTGAATTCGTCACCCGACAAACTGATGACCTTGAACCTTACATATGCTAATGGATTTCCTACTGTGAGCAACACTGTTCTATGTGCTAAAGCATCTATGCTTTTACAGGTAATTTCAATTTTCTTGAGAATGAAGTTATTGAAATTGTTACCAGACATGCTTTTATAATCTCTCTCTCCACTCCCTCCACCTTAAAAGGCCTGATCAATTATAACAGTAGTCTACTGTATCAACTCTTTGAAAGATTGAATCTTTGTCACTTAGGAGCCTTTCTATTTGGTTGATAGTTTGCATTCCTTCTCGCTTAATGTTGTCCCATCTAGATTAAACTGTCTAAACAACGTGCTAAGTGTTTGCAACTCCGATGCAATGCGTGTTCGTATGTTCTCATTGAACTTAAGATCGTCAAAACTTCAAAGTATTGTGGGCGGAATCCACCGACATTGTTTGCGATTTTCGGCGCTGTGTGTGTTTGGATGTTCTCATCAAATTTAGATTATCAAAACTTCGAAGTATCTTAGGTGGAATTAAGTTGGTAGGCAATTGTGTCTGATGCTACTGTGGACAGTTGTATACGTAGGTGAAGTTTTTTCAGTTCGGAAGAGTACAACACAATGGATATGGTTTATTAATCTTATGGTCATAGGCTGAGAAAGTCGGCATAAAGAACTAAATTTTTAGATGCATAGTTACAGAGAGGTAAAGTAAGATGATATATGTGACCAAGTCTCTAGTGCCTAGCCTTAGTAGCATTACTCACCAAAGAATGGTCGAGGTAAATGAACATACTGAAAGTGCATTATATGGGCTACAAACTTGCATTCAGTTTACTCTTAGCTTAATTAATCGTACGAAGTTACAACAAATAAAAAGGCGTGTTCCTCAAATTGTTGGGGACTTCTGTATTCTCTCTATATATTAATTGATTTCATGCCGGTGATCTGGAATTTGGAGTGGCTGGGCTATCATTATTTCTTAAAATGGTTTTTTCTGGCCAAGGACTCTTGAATCTTGATTGGAAAGAGGAGCCTTCCATTTCGTATGGCATTGTCGCATACGGCCTAGTGAATGAGTACTTTGTTGAACTCTGCTTTGAAGACTAAATCATCGGAGACCATATATGGTGGGTGATAAATAGAAATTTTACTGCAGGAATTTCTGTGTTTCGTCATTCCATTTTAGCAGCCAGGGATACGTAGTAGTGTGTTTAGCCTGATGATAATCTCAGGGAAAATGGTTTGGTCCATGTAAGAATGTATTGAGGCAATGGAGAATCAATCTGGTAATTTTGGGTTCAAGTGAAGTACTTGCAAGCTTCGTACTCTGGTTCATTTCGTTGTTTTCTTCGACTTGTAACCATGGCACACGATTATAGGCAAATAATAAATAATTCAAAAGTAGCGAGGAGAGAAAATACGCGGGTCACTTACATGAGAGAAAATTGGATGATTTCAAAAAATCAGGCCCAGAAAGGAAGATAGGAAGATATCAAAGCAACAAAAGTAGTAACTAATGAAAAATTATTTTTGTCGTTTGAGAACACCAAGCTGTTTTCTTTCAATCTAGAGATGCATTTCCTGTGATTTTTCTCCTGTAAATGGTTATGTTTCCCTCTCCTGTAGTCGCTTTACATACATTCATGTCTATTCTAATTGTAAGGGTGATAATTCTTCTTGTAAGACTTGTGAAGGCATGTGATCAAGCTTCAACTTTACTATCTTACCACCGTAAAATAATGTTTATTCACTGATAAGGTTAGCACTAATTTGCTCGCTTCATCTGCAGAATGTCCCCCCTGCTGTGCTTCTTAGGTTCTTGAGGGAACATAGATCAGAATGGGCTGACAACAATATTGATACCTACTTAGCAGCTGCAACAAAAATTAGTCCTTGTAGCCTTCCCGGAACACGTGTTGGAGGCTTTGGTAATCAAGTCATACTTCCATTGGCTCATACCATCGAGCACGAAGAGGTAAAATATGTAATTAATTTTTTATCTGTCTTTGCTTTACATTTTCATCTTTGAATTTTATTCTTTTCCTTGTCATTAGCTCTTGGAGGTCATTAAGCTGGAAGGAGTGGTCAGCTGCCATGAAGATGCTATGATGCCACGAGATATGTTCTTGCTACAAGTATGTGTGATTATTCAATATTACACTTTCTTTTTAGCGCTAACGTTCCATATTTTGTTTGTTTGAAAACATCACAAATATGGTTGCCCTCGATTCCTGTCATCTGGTTTCGTATCTATATTTTATATCAATCTTTCGTTTTTGTGTTTCTTTGAATTTGTGTTTATTTATTTTCCATGGGCATACACTTAGGTGCTCTCTTCATGCCATGTATCCTATCCCATCACTTTCATAGAGCTCAAAGAGCTTAAATATATCAAATAGATGTGCCATGTTACTAAACAATTGTGATGGATTATTGCCTTATCCTTGCCTGTCTAACCCTGACTTGATTGTGAGTGTTGGACTTGGGTTGGTGTCAAATAGATGCCGTGCTACTTTTGAAACTAATGTGATGAATTATTGACTTAACCTTGCCACATCAGAGCATTGAGTGTGAACATTGTTGAAGTTGCCTCGTTTTTAGCTGAACACTAAAGCTTAAAATTTTGTGGCTTTCACAAGCCTTGGTCCCAAAAATAAATTGAGTTGCGTAATAAGAAGAATTAGTTAACCATGACTTGGCAAATCAAGTTAAAGGTTGAAGCTAGCTTCAGCACAGAGCGATACGCTCCATTCACAGTTTGATGAAATTTAAATCTGATAGATCCTACACACAATTTTGTGAATAGGCAAACTTTCTTTGGTGTACAGTCTAGTCCATTCACGACATTGTAATATGATGCTGGAAGGAAATTACGACTTACTTAGTTGAGCTGAAAGTAGACACGTAGAAATGCTGATCCTGTAAAATTTTTATCAAAAGGAACCTTGATGTTTGATGTAAATTAGCTGGTTTGTGGGGTGCATCCCTGTATGAAGTGTCTGGTAGGTTGCATGAATTGAAACTGAGGAACATCTTACAAGTGTGGTTTCATTCTTACCACAAAACTTTGGCACTTAGAACTCGAAGTTCGTTGGGTTATCTTGTCATATTCTGATTTTATTAACACTTCAGCATGGTCATTCGTTGATGACAGTTCTTCAAAGAAAAGGTAAAATGTATTTGACATTTATAATGAATATAGTATCATCTTTGTTGTGTATCTCATTTTTGCTAATTATTAGTATGAGTCTGCCATGTTTTCTCAAGGATGTTTGATAACTGTGAAAAATAAACCACTACTACAGATGTGCAGTGGAATGGATGAGAATGCTGTCGGCACATGTTCAGAGCTTGTATTTGCACCTATAGACGCATCCTTTGCAGACGATGCTCCGCTGCTGCCTTCTGGTTTTCGCATCATCCCCCTTGATTCTTCGAAGGTTTCCCCTCTAAGACTTGTCTGATTTTGATCCAATTGTAGGGATGTCAATGAGTTGGTTCGGAATCCATATCTGGACCGAATTCTGTTGGATCCATGAATTTCAACCTAGATTGAGATATGATCCTGATTGGCAGGATCGAAGGCCCTAGATCCAGCTCTGGACCCATTAGTCTAGAGTTCAACATATCCGATTCTAGAAAGTTTGTCTGTTTGTGCAATTTTTTTTATCCTCAAAGATGAGATGCGGTCCCAGGTCTGTTTTCCGTGAATGGATCCTTATCCGACCCATCAGTGTTGCGTATGGGTCTGCAGTGTCGGGTCCAGCAGATCCTTTGCCATCTCTATCCGTGTCAGCTTTGATGGCTCACATGTGCTGTCTTTTGTTGGTGTGTTGAATTAAACCAGGAGGCCTCTAGCCCAAACCGGACTTTGGATCTTGCTTCTGCTCTTGAAGTTGGGACATCTGTAAGTAAATCGGGTGCAGACAATTCTGGTTCAGGTGGTAATGTGAGATCTGTGATGACTATAGCATTCCAATTTGCTTTTGAAAGTCATCTGCAAGACAATGTGGCTTCTATGGCACGACAGTATGTCAGAAGCATTATATCTTCAGTTCAGAGGGTGGCTTTGGCGCTCTCTCCTCATATGGGCTCTCAAGCTGGACTTAGATCACCTCTTGGCAATCCTGAAGCCGTCACTTTAGCTTGTTGGATCTGCCAGAGTTACAGGTGTGAATCTAGTTTTGCTCTATATTTCTATGCACAAGAGACTTCCTTTTGCATCTGTGTTGATAGCTAGTTTCTGTGCTGTAAGCCTTAACACTAAGAGGAGATTGCTGTTGCTATGTGGTTAAATTGCAAATCCAACAGTGGCCTAATTTTAAGTGACACCCGATAAAGCTGTAGATATAAGAAGAAAGCCTGATATTACCTTATGAGACCTTCCTTAGGCGTTAAATGGTATGGGACAGTTTACTGAGCTTTCTTTAGCCAGCTCCTGTATATACCATAATAATAAGTCTATCTTTTTACATTAACTTACTGTAAGCAACTAATTAGGAAATGCATAACTTTACCATTAACTGTGGTAGTTCACTAAAGTGTCTCTTAATAGGGGTAATGTCATTGCAAGGCTTATACTTTTTGCCAGTTCCTATTTTTGGCTGAACTCAATCCAAAATCTTTGCGAAGTACATTCTAATTAATACAAAAAATACATTTCTAGCTAATTTTCAGAATTCAAAAATGCCCCCTTTTCCACAAATTTTTCAGTAAATGCTATTTTTCTAGAGTCTCCTTATTTTGCTGTATATCTGAGTGGTTTTCTCTTTTGATTTCCAGATGCTTCTTGGGCACGGAGCTACTCAAATCAGCTGGTGAAGGTGGTGACGCTGTGTTGAAGAGTCTTTGGAGCCACTCAGATGCTATCATGTGCTGTTCCTTGAAGGTAATTTTATTTGACTCTTCATCGTCTCCCTTTGTATACTAGGTGGATGATATATTTGTTTGTTTCCTCTAGAAAGAGGTTTCAACCGAGTCAGTCAAGTCGGGCCTTATCGTTCAGGTCGGGTCATTACTTGTTACAGATCACGCTGGGTCGTTTGGGTTCCAGTTTGCTAGTATAGGTTATAGGTTTGCCATTAGGCCGGGTTGATTATGGTTCACTGATATTTCTGGTTTTACTATGTTGACTTTCAAGTGGTTTGAGCTAGGGCACATTTCGCTAACTCTAGCTTTGGAGTGCGACATGTTATATGATTTTTCTGATCTGTTACTCCATCCATTGCACCTTGGTTTACTTCGTTGGAGTCCGGGTTAAGCTCGTAAAAGAAGGGGGCATATCCTAAGAATACTCTGAAGGCGATACGGGGAAATGAGACTGGTTTCCCACTTAATAATATGAATCCAAGGAAAGCCATATTTCAGAAATTAGAAGAAAACCCTCAAACATGGTAAGAAACTAAGAATAGTTCAATACCTTTGTGAGCGATGAGGCTCACTAGAAACAGTATTGCACTAATATAGTGTAAAACTTACCTATATTGTCTCTACAACTGATTTTCATAGCCAGGCTTTATTCTTCTCTCATGGTAATATTATCATGGAACAGCTTCATGTGAGAATTTATGTTCTTCATTTTGGTGCTCTTCGATTAATATCAATTGCTTAAGTGGGTCGTAAACTCTTACAGGCTGTGCCAGTTTTCACCTTCGCGAATCAGGCAGGTCTAGACATGCTCGAAACAACCTTGGTTGCCCTGCAAGACATCACACTAGAGAAGATTCTCGATGACCATGGCCGAAAGACTCTTTGTTCTGAGTTTCCACAAATTCTACAACAGGTCCTAAACCCCAACCCCTTGCTCTAATGAATTAATTTCATAATATTACTTCATGTTTGTTGCTTAAAAATAGATGTTTCTTACAATTTCAGGGTTTTGCTTGTCTTCAAGGCGGTATCTGCCTATCGAGCATGGGACGTCCAATCTCATATGAAAGAGCAGTGGCTTGGAAGGTTCTAAACGAGGAAGAAAACGCTCATTGCATTTGCTTTATGTTTATCAACTGGTCTTTTGTATGATAGCCTGCCCTAGTAACTCGAGTCTAGACGGGTTGAAGTCAAGTAGTAGTAAATCATCAGGCTATAAAAATACTCTATTATGTCCCTTGGCAAACTATCTATTATGCAAGTTTCGGCTAGGCAAACTCGGACCTGGAACTGCTTTCCCCTTGTTTATCTAGTTGCCCTAATTATGGTTTGACGAATGCAGCAAACTGTGGTTTTGTGTTTAATATGTTGCAATCTAGACAGTAGTGGTTGTTGCTGGTGTTCTCAGTGACTCTATTCAGACCAAACACCCTGGTGATTCCATGGGAACTCCGGACTGAAAAGGCGTGGAAAGGCCCGTCCTTATTTTCCAAGAGCTGAGCGAGGGGAAGGCCTTGCTTTAAAATGGGGTTGGTCTTTGCATTTTGAAATTACATATGCAGGTTTCCATGTTACAGCAGAGGCACGCTGCACATACGTGCCCGTCCCCTGAAATGGCTTACAGGAATTCTTCTACTGACATCAGGTGACACTGCGTGAGTAGTGTCATCTTGGATGTGAAATTCTGGTTTAGGTTCACCCCAATATCAATACGCAAAAGCTCTCTATTAATCCGGCTGGCTAAAGGTATGGGGTGAAAAAGGGGAGAATGCGAGGGAGGGATAAAATTAAGTAAAGTAAATGGTTCTACGAGACCGTCTCATTAAAAGGATTATCGTAGTCTCATAGATACTCGTAAATTAAGCGGGTCAATCAAATGTTCGATACCACTCTCTAGTCTATTCGATTGCAGATTTTTCGATTCATAATAATTTTTGCACTTCCGATCTTTAGTAGCTCGTGTATTGTATAACTTGCATAATTATTATTTTTATTTTACTCTTACTGAATATTTGTGTTTATAAATTGGAACATTATAAGAGTGAGTCGTCATTATGAGAAGGTCTTGGACAAAAATTGGTGAAGAGAACGGAATGGGATGTGAAGAAATGAATTCGTTTTATAATTTTATACCGATCAATGTTTTTAAGACGTCGTATCCTTATTGACTGGGACAATTTTATGATCATGCATGGTGAATAGATGATTAAACAAAAAATTCTTCTTTCACGGAAGTGAAGTTTACTTATTGCTTTCGCGAAGCCAATAAAGAAGCCGACTTTATGGCCAATTTGGGGCGTTCATGTCTTTCTTCTTCGAGGTGGGTCGAAAGTCATTGACTTTCACTTTCCTCCCTCATTCAAAAAGATGAGATAAGTTGTTCCTACCCGAGAGGATTAACCTAGTTTTCTTTCCTAATAAAAAAAAAAATTCTATGATCATGGAGTATGTACTATGTAGATAGGTGGACAATAAAAACATTGTTAATAAATTTATTATTTTGAAACAAAAGTACAACTTAGTGACTTACATAATTACTTGTAAGGGCTAAAAAACTTTCCAACGCAATAAAAAAAGACTTCAAATTAACATATTTCAGGTTAAGCCGCAAGGTACGAATTGAAGCCACTCGAAGTAATGAACCCAACTCAAAAACCCTCATCAAAGGGTGAAAACAACATCAAAGTGTGTTGAACACTACTCCATGAGCTTAATTGGTTAACATATGTCAACTCGCTTAACTGATACTGAATCCCGTGACAGTGGACACTCATTTCCTTGGTGGATTGCGACCAAAAAAGAAGTTTGATTCACCATTTTTGGAAAAAAACCTCAAGGAAAGGTGCTAAATATTATGAATGGCATGCCAACTACCAAAAGCCTCTCCTAGCTATAATATGTTACAATAGCCTAGTTTATATATAAGGCAAGTTATAAAACCATGCCAATATACACAAACCTAGTCGCTCATTGTAAGACTATTCATCATGGAAGGCATGCAACTTGAGCTCCTAGTTATGCCACTCTTCTTCACACCTTTCATGTCTCTTGGACTCAAAGACTTTGCCCTAGTCCTAAAACTCTTCTTCATTATCTCCCTCATTGCCTCGGCTTGGCATAACACTGGGTACGCCCTTCCGAACTTGTTAAACCTCACACAATGACTCATGTGTGTTTCTAGGGCTTCCTTACACTTTCCTCCATTTTTCCCCATTTCTTCCTTGACCGCCTCAGAGCACAACCCACATATCCACTTCCCTAAGAACTTATCGCGGACATTTTTTATGTATTCGGGTGTGTACTCCTCGCTCATCCCACAGCACTCACACTTTGCATCCTCAGCTGCTTCTGAGATAACTGGGAGTACTGCTTTCGACTCCTCCAACTCTCTATCGATCTCCTTGCTTAACTCGAAAGCAAAGTCTGAGACCGTCCTCTTTAGGTTGTCGTTTGCTGATAGCTTTGGTGGCCTACTAAACTTATCGGGTGACGGCCTTGGGAAGGATATCAAGGTTGTTGCTTCTCCATGTGGTGGTGCCATGGCTAATAAAACCCTAGAAGAAACTTAATTCCCAAGAAATGATATAACCCTAGTTTTATCAAGTGATATTGGAGTAGTTGTTTATTTGAGGAATTGAGATACAGTGTGTGTAAGATTAAGTGTTACAAAGTGACATATTTATAGTAGCATAATGTATAAAAAGTTAAGAACGAGAACATAAAATCTGTGGACGTATAATAACAACTCATGACTTGAATAAAGAGAAGAACACGTGAGTTGATAATCCATGTCATTGTCTAGATATTTCTTGAATTTTAACGTAAAACCACAAGTTCATGGATGTGTGCATAAAGTTGAGTAATACATATAGTTTCCGTGAGTTTGCAGAAAAAGTTGTGGTTACTTCCTTACTTAACATCTTTTCTTTATAACCCCGTCATTTATTTATAAGACCGATATGCTCATCTTAAGGTTAAAACAAGTGTTAAATATCATCCAATTGGATAGATGAGCCATGCTTTTCGCATATCCGTAGAACCTGTGCTTTTATCCCATCTGTTATATTCAACCCGTTTTAAATCTAAAACGAATATGTTTGTCTTAAAACAAAATTCGTTTCTCATTATATTTGTAGTCAGTAAACCGTTGTTTATTCATTTCTGTGGGCTTAGTCGTTAGTAAATGGAAATGGTAAGGGATGTGGCTAGAATGTTTTTATAAATGTGAGTCGACTTGTGGCCGTTAATCGGAAAAGATACTGTTCACGTTACATTCTATCTAAGCCTTAGCTACTTGCATGCATGCATGCACTTTGCTATGGACCTGTGGTTAAGTGAAAACCACATACTTAGTCGGTAGAGTTTAATGTTTAAGGTTATTTCCCTTTTCAATTAGTTATGTATAGTGTTTAATGAAGAGTATTTTCTATTCTACCAAAATAAAATAAAAATGAAGAGTATTTTCTAGACCTCTAGTAAGAGTTGGACAGTTAACAGTCTTCTTCAAAGTGAAAAAGACAAGTTAAGTAGTTTATTGACTTTCTTTTGAATATGGTGACATCTCCAAGACTCGAAGCATCACAAGCAACTAATAATATAAAAAGTATATGTTTGTATGGAAACAAACACATTTAAGGTATTCTGAAGTTCGTAATAACTACCCTTCTATACTTTGTAATCTACCCTTAAATGTAAAAGTTTGAGCCACGGTTATAGATACGTGGTCTAATAACTAGCGCTATATTACTTGTAATAATTTAACGCTTGAAGACGAAAGACATAATTCTCAAACTTAAACACAAGAATTCTCAATACTATTTATATATCAAGAAAATGTCAATAACACAACGTCAATTATAGTTTTTACAAGAGTACTCGTGGGTACTAAAGCTAAATTACAAACTAAGTGTAACATCTCCGATTATCCGGCCAAGAAATCGAAGGTGCCGCTATCTCGGTTGCCCGAGATAGTGTTTCAAAACTCCAACTTAAAGAACATTTTATAAATAATACTCCATCCGCATTTTGATGTTCTTCCCATTTCATTAAAATACTCCTCACAAATAATGGAGAAATGGGAAGAACATTAAAATTTGGAGGGAGTACAAGTTTAGGGATTACAACAACATGAACGAATATAAAATACAACTCATCCAACTACAACCTTTATCTCATGGCTACATACTCAACTCCGTAGTGAGGCCCAAACCCCGATCGCGTCATAAACAACCTGTAAAATAATCTGCTCCCCCATATGATCGGAAATATCATATGGATCAAAGCAGGCCACCCCGGAAATAGGTGACAAACATACAATCCACAAACGTCAGTTTTAATAATACAAATAAACGTGACAGATGATAAGCATGATTAAGATATGCAACATGGTTATGATATGCGACTATGAATGCATCACAATGATCATACTTGAGTCGCTAACACCTCCAACACCGATGTCAGGGACACACCCACGACACCCACATCCCGGTGACGGCACCGCAATACCGCTTACCCCCACTACCTGGACCGCAGTCCGAAACAAGTACCGGGCCCGGGCGCTAACCGGACCCCCTTATAGACGTTGCGACGCATCCCAATTCTCTCCGTACTCAAGCCATTAATGTGCACATCCCTATTGGGGTGGGAAGCCCCAATATGTGACCTAAGCGTAAGACGGTCTCTTAACCGCCTTACGTCTCCTCAACAACCATAACACAATCACCATCACCATCCACCTCCAACATCCGTCACCAACACAATATCACAATATGCAACATAACACAACAACATATAATCCGACTCAAAATCATGTATCTCATATTATAACACATTTCCTCCATAATATGATGCCAAACATCAATTACTCAATAACATGCTACCACTACTACAGATATCGTGTACAACAACGGTTAAAAACCGTTGTTATTAAAAAAAAGCGGGCGTTGTTAAATCGTCCGTTGTTATATCTTTCCACAACGGTTGGAAATTAGTAAATAAACCGTTGT
>JAOWBH010030944.1:0-24766 GCA_028566215.1 Silene coronaria
AGCTAGTAGGGGCGCTCACCCTCGCTAACGGATGGAAAATTCAAAATTTTTAGTTAAAATTTGCCCTTTTTTTTTTTCAAACTCCCTTTAAACCATTACTTTCCATCCCCGGATTAAATTCCTAACTCCGTCACTGAATACAACGGAACATCTTTAGACTTATAAAGTGAAGAATTCCTTTCACTTTATACAAGCCGTTTACATGGTTTTAACTTTTAACAACACTAGAACAAATAAAAGTGAAAAAGGAGCCAAACATAAAGAGTCAAACAAAAAAACACAAAGATTAGTGACACCAACAGTACAATACTATTATAATGAAATATCTTTCATACTTGAAGTTTTAATTTTTGTTTGTTTACTGTGGGGTTTGACAGAGCTCTAAATTTGAGGATGTCCTTTGGATATTAATGAGTTGCAGAGGTATGCACACGTTTGTTATCACACTCATTTATATGACACAATCTAGACCATGCACATAAGGTCGTGACTCGTCAGTATGTACGACCTAAAATCAGCGAGTCGAGTATGGGTCGGGTTAATTAGTATTCGAATGCCTCTATCTAGGTTCATATTGTGTTACTCAATTATGTTAGGGTCGAGAATGTTTTGTTTAATTTTATTGTTTATAAAATGAGTTTTAATGTAGTTTATACTCGAAAATCAGTTAACCGTGCTAAATTAAAAGAAATGGAAAGACGTAATATAAGCTCGTACACATAAGCCTAGCATTCGTGATTTGCAACTTTAGTTTGAGGTTACATATGAGTTTAATATATGGATGTACTTGACTATCAATTTAATTATACTAACATATTCATATGCATAATTGCGAAGTTATTTTTTAACGTTGGGAATAAAATGAAAAATATAAAATTTAGGTCGATTGGACCGTTCTATCATATTGAATAGGCCAGTTCTATGTTGCTGATACTCGACGCAGATGTATCATTTTCTGTAGTTCTTTAGAAGGAATTTGTAATTGTAATTCTAATAATAATGTAGTATCTAAGTATGGCTTTTCTTGTGCATGATATTGTCAATAATTTTAGACTATTGTACGAACGTTTATTTTATCTATTCAACTGCATAAAAAAAGAAAAAGAAAGAAATAGGCTAGTTTTGTCAATTATATACTCAACACTCAGCACCAATCCTTACCGTAGATGACATTACAATCATCAAAATAGAGGTGGAAATAAAAGGAAGTAGTGAGCGGTCTTTAGTTAAGATCAAGACGGTTTAAAACAAGACCAACTCAAAACTTAATTAATTTGAACAATCATTTAATTATTCCATTTTCTAAGGCATACGAGTATATAGTTATTAAGGACTAACTAACATTTAGCTTTGCTTAAGACCATCTTAACTTAAACCTCTCATAACCTCCTTTTATTTTCACATCTATTTCACTCGTGTATACGAACCGTTTAAAGTTAAGATGGTTTTAAACCAGAATAGGTGATTAATTAATTAAGAGAAACACGTGTGATGAACAATGATTGACTGTCAAAGTATATGGTTAGGCTTAAATCGTACAAGTCAAATAATGCAAAGAGCAGGAGTACACAGCTAAAATGTCTGAAAATGGTTTTTACTCGATTACTTTCGTTACAATATTTCTTTCTTGTTTTATATAATTATCAATGTCAGTCTGATTTTTGAAATTACGTATGCTATGCAGTTTGCTTCTGCACCCCTTTTTCTTCATTTATTTCTTTTTAAATCCCTGCATTTTTCTACCTTTTTTTTTTGCATTTATTGCTTCTTTGACTGGAAATTTACCCATTTTACAGCTTAATGCCTTAATCTTATACGTACGTTATGTTTAATTGTTTACCTGGACGTAAGTCAGTGGTGGGGCTAGGGGACTACGGACTACCGGATTAGTAACTTGTCAGTCGTCACCTTGAAAATTTGTGCATTCTCGAATAGCAAATGATTTCGTCGCTGAATATAAGATAGGAAAAAAAAAAATTCTTAGATACCGATCATCTTCTTTTGGACTGAACTTATAAATTATACAAAATTGAACAGAACATAACTGATTTGAACTGAATCGGCCTGAACGGAACTGGTCTCTTGTGCATTGTAAACTAGCCTTACATATTTTACATGCTCCATGGATGAATCCTAGGTAAGGTAATGTACTAATGTCTCTTTCCTTTGGCATGGTATACTGCCACGGGAGAAATAAGTTGATCCAATTGCTAGTACTCAATCTGTCCTGGCCATTTATTTACTTCTACGTTGACACAAAAATCAAAGAAAGACCCCAGTTGTGATTGTACTTAGTGAGTGACAAGTGGACAATAGTCCCATTGGAAGACCAAATTACATATAAAAAACTTCCTAATATAGAATGTTAAACTAATGAATGAGACTAGGGGTGTTCATAATAAACCGAACCGAAAACCGTGCATTTTTTTAGGTTCGATCAACCGAACCGTTTACACAAAACGGTTTGGTTCGCCGAACCGAACCGCGAATGAACACCCTAAATGTCTATAAATGAGACAGCCTGAAATAAAACGTAACAAATAACCGAGAAGACACTTGGGCCAAAAAAGCGGATTATATATTCATATAGCCCAAACCTGACCTTCTTTTAAACTTGGGGCAAAAAAAGCCTACTGTCCGGCTCCGGAAAAAGCTCGACATAAATCTAGGGCCGGGTACGGTGAATCTTCGAACCGTGAAAGTTTGTTTCCAAGTCATGAAGCATATGTATCTATTTGGGCTAATTCTTCATGAAGCCCATTTTATGCGTTGGGCTGTTTCTGAGCAATTCGGTTTGATAGGACAGCAGCCCAAAACAAGGAAGTTGAAATTGGAATGGAAAATAAACTTTGAAATTGGGAATTGGGATCGGCACATTATGCTCCCCAATTGTGTTCAATAGTGGGTTAATTGTGTAACCGAGTCGTTTTGAGCTCAAGTGTAGATAGATCCGAAATTGGCTCTGAACTTGTCAATTTGAAAAGGTTGAAGTTCGGATTCGGTGGAGCTCAACTCAAACTTAATCTAACTATTCTTTTCTTTACGAGTTTCTGATCCGAGCTTTTCTAAGATCTGAATCTGGTTAGATTTAGTCAAGCTTGGCTGGAAATCGAATCAAAATCAGTTATGACTTATTTCAAGTCGAGTTTTGACCGAGTTGATTCCAAGGGCTCTACGTTGGCTTAGATCATTTCCCGCCCTAGGTGGGTGAGGAAGTCATTGTTGTAACCGACTTCACGCAAGCTATTTTGGCTCTAATTGATCTTGATTTAAGATGAGTACCCACTCCAAAAAATGTAAGGAAAACTAAAAAAACTAATAATACTGTATGAACTACATCTCTTATAGAAATGGTTAGAGGTTCGATTTCTCACTCTTGTGGACGAAAAAAACAAACTTGGGAATCGTGAATCGTCTACCGATTAAGTAGCCTATTAGCCTTCAATACCCAATGGATGGAGGAATAAAAGAATCACATTTTATATACTGTGTAAAGGATTACCTTAAAATAGGAATAAAGTAGACTTACAGTCTTACACTATGCCTTGCTTGATCACAAGTCACTTAATTCAGCCTATGCCTCACTGATTGCTTATTCCACTGATTTGAAGGAGCAATTGAGGTAATTATGAACTATCTAATATATATAACCACAAATCACACTTAAACATTACTCCAGTATTTCAAAGATCGCTTCGACTTATTACCAGTCATCAAGGGTGTTAAATATACACAGACTTATCCCTGTGTCAAAAATCGATAGATAAAAAGGCCGGATTTTTCCTGGAGTTGTTAGCGTGATATTTCGTGAAATAACAATGACCTGGAGAATGCTGCAGGATTGAATTCCAAAACCATAGACGACGTTTCATCAATTGGATTGTGTCTCCTTTCATGATGTTCATTACCATTAATTTGTTGTACTCCTCTAAAGAACCCTCCTCCTTTCGGGATTGAAGTACTCTGACGACGATTATTGTTGATGTCAAGAGTAGTTCTTATTGAGCTATTGGCAGCTTCAATAGGATCATCAACTTCTAAAGTCCTTCTAATCACAATTCTCGCGTTTTCAGATTTCCTCTCGTCTGTAGAATTCTTGCTGTCAGTACTGTCACTGTCCCTAGCATTTTTTCTTGGTCTTATGCCTAGTTGATGTCGGTTCTGAGAAGCCGAGGAGTTCTTGATCTTACGCCTACTCACTCCCGGAGGAACGTTCTTCGTTGGACCGTTAAGTGGCTGGGTTAACATTGAAACGTAAGGAACATTAATATCACAAAGAGGGAACATAAGGCAAACAGTTGGTCTTGCTTAAGACGGTAATTGAATGGATGATATTCACAAATTAGATTGTAACCGTCAAGCACTTTAAATGTAAAATGACATTACCCCAGTGCCTCAAAAACTACTTGAATATTAAAAAGCCGTCTTGTTTGAGATTCAAGTTAAGGTAATTAGATGATTAAACGAAATTATAGGATATAGAAACAAGAGCTAAAGTTTCATAAAGACTTATTCAATCTTCACAAAGCAGCAGAGTGGCAAAGACACCTACTTACCTCTGTACGGGAGAAAATGAGCCAAATACTGTCGAAACTCGGAACCTCTTGAAAAATTAGCTTAGGTTAATGGACATTGAACAAGCTTAGTGTCTCGGACACTTAAGTTTTTCCTGCCGGATTTGAAGTCAAGTTAATGTACAAGCAGTCTTGACAAAACTATTTTGGTGATTCTAACACTTTAGCCGATTCATCTGACCCTACACGTTTAATTAAAATACTCCTCACAATTCAAATGAATCGGACAAAGTAGTATTTTTTCAAAGTCAAGGGGGACGACAGCCCAAACTAGCCCCTTGCTCCTGCCACAAGATAGGATCATTCTACCATAAAATTGATTAGCTTTGCTTCAAGTTTAATTCTTTAGCATCAAAACAAAAGTTAGAACATTATAGTTTCAGTTCAACCCAAAATCTTGAATAATACAGAATTCCTCATCCTACTGTTGAATTGCTGAGAACGAATTTTCTGTTTCATTTTCGTGTCTCATCTTGTATCCCACTCCCTTTTACTCCGTATATATTCTAACACATCAACCTCTTAGGAGACTTACACAATTTTTAAGGATTATGATTACGTGTCAAATGAAGAAGTATGAGGACACAACATGGGACACGAAAATTCAACAGAGGATCTAGACTTATAATTATTGCCAACTTGTTATATGAACAATTGATGGAATTCATGTAAATTCCTACAATTTAACAACTGGGTAATAGTCAAAATTACGAATACTTCATCTGTCTCAATCATTTATTTAATTTTGATCAAACTACATTCATGATCAGTTGATAGAATTTATATAAACAAAGAAATTAAATACCCAATTCAAATTACTACAATTTAACAACTGGGTAGTAGTCAAAATTACATATACTGATATACATCATCTGTCTCAATCATTTACTATTTAATTTCGATTAAATACGTTCTCGAACAATTGATAGAATTCATGTAAACAAAGAAATACCCAATTCAAATTTCTACAATTTAACAACTGGGTAATTGTCAGAATCACAAATACTCTCTGTTTAATCATTTGTCTACCTTTAATTAAAATACTCTCGCAGAGAATAAGCGAGTAACACACACAAATGATACAGTAAGAGTTGTAGAAAGCACACCTTATGATGTCCTATGTTTTCATCCTGTTTTATGTTGTCACTTGAACTGGTAAATTCATAATCACAATCATAATTATCATCATTAAAAACCCTGAAACCGTGATTTATCATTTCTGACATATTCCCAAAACTCAAAATTTACTAAATTTGTGTTTGTTTATTTATAAAAGATGGTGATCAAATATGTTAAGAAAATTTTGGGATTGATGTTTTAAGGATATAAAGGTGAAAGCCAAGTCATCATTAAGTGAAATGGAGGAGACATGAGAGCCACAAGTTAATGTGAGTGTTGTTATGAATGAATTATTCAAATGCTTTAGGATCAGTTTTAGATTCCACACTTTTTGACAATGATAGTGGATAGAACGGGTAAAACGGACCCGATCAGAATAATCTGACCCGAACTCGACCTGACAACCGAACTTGACCTGAAACCCGAAATGACCCGATCCGACCTGAACATGACAGAAGTTTGTTGACCCGAACTTACCCGAGACCCGGAATGACAATGACCCGATCCGAAACCATCTGACCCGAAATTGACCTGACAAAATATAACTCTAAATGAACAAAAAAAACTTAAAACAGCCCGAAATGTTATCAAATGTCCTTTATCTCTCTTAATTATTGACCCGAAATGGACCCGGACTCGAATTGACCTGAAAATGACCAGACCAACATACCCGAAAAACACCTGAAACCCGAAACAACCCTACCCGACCCGAACTAACCCGATAATATCTTAAACCCGAACTAACCCGACCCGAATTAGCCCGACCCCGACCCCGACCCGATTGACCCGTTTGTCAGGTCTAATAGTGGGTGACAAATGTTACGGACCGTTTTGTCTCCATTTCCTAAAAAGAAATGGAAATATAACTTTTTATTAATGGTCCAGATTGTATTTTGACAAGATCTAATGGTTCTAAATTTACGCATTAAAGTAAAGGAAAAATTGGAGTGAAAGGAAAATTATTATTTAAAGAGATTGCGAGAGAAAATGGAGATGATTCATTTCCCAATTGTTACATGTCTTACTTTTCCAATTGTCAAAGTTGGTACCTTATCCTATATAGTCGTCTGTCTTAAAACGGTTATAACGACGAGATCTAATGGTTTTAATTTTTTTTTTCTTTTTGTTATTTACTACTCCCTCCCATTTAGACCTGGCAAAACTAACTCGACCCAAATGACCCGACCCGACACTGGAGTTCAAAACCCGAAACCCGAAATGACCCAACTCGACCCGACCCGACCATGACAGGGGTTTGTTGGCCCGGAACTTACCCGAGACCCGAAATGACCCGATCCGAAACAACTTGACCCGAAATTGACCCGACAAAATATAACTCTAATTAAACGAAAAAGACTTAAAACAACCCGAAATGTTACTAAATTTACTTTATCTCTCTTAATTGTTGACCCGAAATGGAATTGACCCGACCCGCTTTGACCTGAAAATGACCCGACCAACATACCCGAAAAACACCCGAACCCTGAAACAACATGTCCCGACCTGAACTAACCCGATAATATCTCAAACCCGAACTAACCCGACCTGAATTGCCCCGACCCGACCCCGACCCGATTGACCCATTTGTCAGGTCTACTTCTATTCACTCATTTCTTCTCTCTTTCCTTATTTGTGCTAGTCGAATTTCTTCTCTTTTTCCTTTTTTGGAAAGTATTGTGCGGTTCAAATTCAATTGCATGTGAGGTAGAGTGTTTTATGTGGTGCAAAATTATTTTCTTATTTCTTGTGTAAAGTGAAAGGAGGAAGAAATGATTAAATATGAGAGAATATTTACCAAATGAATGGATAAGAAAAGAGATAGAAGAATGTATTGGAAAATTTGTTTGTTCTATATGATCATATGAGTGATATTAGATTCGTTTAACATTAAGATTATCCATCTTAAATAAGACTAACTGATCTTTATTAGCGAGTAAAGATCACGAGGGAATATTTTTTTTGGTCTAACGAACCGCACACTTAGTCTCATTACAATCAGCAAGTCTTGCTTGTGACGGATTATTTCCGTCACAAGCAAGTGACCTCTCACAAAAGGGAGAGAGGGGATAAGGTGGAGCACCCCCCATGTGCTTCTCACTCACCCCTAAATGGGTATTTTGTGAGAGAAAACGTTATCCGTTACAAGCTTGTGATGGATACCTTCCGTCACAAATACGAGTAAGATTTTGTGTAATTTAAATGATTCCCTTTTTCTGAATTGCTAATGATTTGTACGCGTTTCCTCTCTATCACGTGGGTCACTCACTTCCATTCACTCAAAAACCTCACATGCTTGATACCTTTATTTAATTATTATTTCATTTAATCAAATTGGAATAACTTATTATTGTTAGTTTAATTAATTTAATTTTAGTCAAAACCTATAACATTATGAAATTCCCTTGCCAGTTTTAAAACTATTACAAGTATTATTTAGTCAAAACCTACAACATTATGAAATTCCCTTGCCAGTTTTAACACTATTATTCCTTCTTACATTCCATTAAAGGTTATTTATAATTTCATGTTGAGTTGTTACCTCCATAAAAGAATAATTGACGTAATATACGTGATTTGCAGACTATCATGTATACTCGATAATTTATCGAGCGTCCAATAAAGGAAGCGAACGTGAATTCTCTCATCATAAAATAATTAGTTAATTTTTTTTTTTGAATTAGCGCATAAAAATGAATAAATGGAAGAAATCTGATTGAACTTACTGAGTAGGTCTCCTAAGAGACGGTCTCTCAATAAGTTTATTGGGAGACTATTTGTACATTTTTAAGAAAAAGTGATACTAAAGATAAAAACATAGGTACATTACAAATCATGATTAAAGATTAAAATTTGTACATTTCTTATGTAAATATGTAAGAAATTATTATGTCACGATCAACAACAAAAGGGTTACGAAATTTAAATAAAAGGGTACGAAAGACTAGTCTCTCAATAACTTATTGAAAGACCGTATCTCCCAAGTTTTAGTGAAACTGAGTAATTTAATTCCTTACTTATTAATCCAAGTGCTTTCGAACATTGACTCGTTAAGGGTAGGGTTCAAAATACTGGTCTCTTAATAACTTATTGAAAAACCGTCTCTCCCAAATTTTAGTAGAACTGTGAGTAATTTAATTTCTTACTTATTAATCTAAGTGCTTTCAAACATTGACTTGTTAAGGGTAGGGTTATGGGTAGGGACTAATGGGGGAACATAAGGATGAACTTGGTACACAATGTAATGAAGTATAAAAAAAAATTGCCCACCAATTTGTATGGATGAGCTTAAAATTAAAGGAAGAGACTACAATTTGGTACATACTCCACTAATTTCATGGGCCAACACATGATTTCCTTGCACTACTTGTAAATTGTTGCCCTTGCCCCTACTCCTACTACATTTATTTGTATGTACCAAAATAAATGTTTTATTTATTACGGAATATATTTTTCTTTCGTTTTCTAAATAAATGATATGATGCGGAAAATTTGTAATCGTTATTTCAAGTGCATAGTGGCATAAATCAAATTTAATTCGCAATCATTATTTTGTGATTTGTAGTGAGTGGTGGAACCGGGATTTGAACTTAGGGTTGCGGAAATTTTAGGGGAGGTAAAAATTTTAACTAAAATTTTTGGAAATTTCATCCGCCACCACTGTTTGTAGTAATATTTCAATCCGTCCCTTATAAAACCATTGGACGATATACAAACCCATATTAGGTCATACATCTTAAAGATACGCATAATCCTGTTCCCGTGCAAGTTAGGGGCAAAAATTTTGAGGGCGGCAAAGAGAAACTATAAGAAAATATCGAAAAAGCTTGAAATCTTTTAACAAAAATTTCAAAATTTGCAAATTCGAGCAGAAAGAGCGCCTCTGCTTAGTAGGGTCCTTTCTTTTTAGACTTAATTTCCGTTCTTACAAGAACAGTTTAATTCAATTTAGTTCAAATCAATTTAGTACAAATCTATATTGCATATAAGTTCAATTTCAGATCCATTCAGTTCAATTCAGATCCATTTCAGTTCGACCAATTTTAGTCCAAAAGAACAATTCATGGACTATACCACCAGATGATGTACAAGTTGTATGGTGTAGAATCCGAGCTTTCTAATAAAGTATTCGAGCTTTATTTCAAAGAATATGAGCTTTACTAGAAAGTATCTGAACTTGTCAATCTACACATTAAAAATATGAATTTTGAATAAACTCAAGAAAAACATATATAAACTCAAGTAATTATACCTTGGTTGTATAATACTTTATATACCTCTGGTGGTAGGATCCTATTTGTGCCAAAAGAACAGAGCCTAATTAATTGAGATATTTTTGGTAAAAAGCATTTAGAGTTTCTATCACTTTATTCATTCCACACAATATGTAGACAAGAGTAAATGTGAGGCACCTAAAATAAATGTAAATGTCAGGTTAGGTGGGATGAGGACATTAAATTCAACTATATGGTGCTGTAATGCATTTATTGTAAGATTTGTTTAAAGAAGAAGAGCAGCAGAGAGTAGTGGCAGCAATTTGTGTTTTTGAATACAACTATTCTTCAATGAATCAATTCCATTGACTTATTCAGTATGGACTAATCACCACATTTCAAAGAGGTGCGCCATACAGTACTCTGTTTCTTTAGCCATAATAATTGTTAATTTCAATCTTTTTTTCTTATATTACATAATTATAAATTCAGCAAGTCTCCTTGTGATGGGCGTCCGTCACAAGCTTGCGACGGGTCGAATACTACACGTTGTTAGATAAGACTAAACAGATTGCTACTCCCTAGACACTCTGCTTTTGTCTTATCTGCCCATATGAATAATATTTGACCCATCGACGAATATGCCCGTCACAAATGAGAATTTATGTTATAAATTATACTCCCTCCATTTTTTTTTCTTTTCTTCCCATTTGCTTTTTCATAGTCTCCAAGACGGTACTTTGTACATAATTTTTGACAAGTAAATGTTAAACGTTTTTTGGTTGAAAATAATATTTCGTGAAAGATGGTTTGATAATAAATGTAAATATTTTAGTTATATATTAAAAAAAATTATTCTCCGATATATATACGGTCATAGTTTTAAAACTCATCTCCAAAAAGAAATGGGAAGAATATTGGAAACTGGATACATTTAATAAATAATAATCAAGCACCAAATATTTGATTTTTTAGTCAAACTACCAATTGCTTTTATAAGAACTAGAAATACATTTCTTAGTTCATACCATAAGAATTTTACTTAAAACATAGAGTATGTCGGAACTTGGAAGGTATTGAAAATTCAAGTGCAATGTGTGGGAGTATAAAAAAGTAAAAAAGTACCCCTTTGTCTCAATCAATTGTTTGTCTTTTCATTATTTATGAGGAGTATTTTAATCAAATACGCACAAATGATTAAGACGGAAAGAAATAATAAATTTTATTTTCTATATTGGATTAAATAATATGCTAACACAATCTCACCTGCAAATAAACAAGCACCACCACCAAATACCCCAGAATAATCAAGCAACTATTAGACATTTATTTATACGGACTATTTGAGGAACTTAAGAGAATGTAAGTAAAGCTCGATTAGCAAGCTTAAATAAGTCATAAAGGAATGATTATCTGGGGAACTTCAAAGAACGTAAACCCGATTAGCTAGCATAAAAAAAAACCTTCTCACGATGATGAAACTACAAATCCAAGAACAGAAAAAGCGTAAAAATTTTCGAAATTGTTTCCGACTTCTAATGCTCACCTAGGGATCCTTGCTTGCAATCCTATTTTTTCTTACTTACGGGTTTATATATTTTAATAGAGAAAAGTCAAAAGATATACAAGGAAAAGCAGAAGTCAGTTGCATGAAACAACCTTTAACTATACTCCTGTGAGTCTTACTCATCCAACAGTCAAGGTATTCAATTTTGCAATTATGCCGCTCCACAATGTTACGCGATTTCATCACTTAAACCGATAGGAATCTTAAAATAGTTTGACCAAGTATAAAAGGTTTAATGACTCGTGAACATTAATCATGCTACAGAGAAGTAGAGCACTCCATCTCTTGGAAAACAAATGTCTTCTAAATTTAAAATTATGCTGTCAAAAAAAAAAAAAAATTAAAATTCATTTGACAAAAAACTTGGGAGCATGGCACCTGTAAAACTTACTTGACGGCACGACATGTAATATAGAATAATTTGTAGTATACACATTTAAAACAAATCAACCATGACTCGGGAATATATTTCTACACAAAAGATGAGTTGGCGATTAGTGCCTTAAAATAGGAGGTAAACATTCAACTTGAAAAGGACCACGGTGAACCAGCGGAGCTAACCCAGTCTTTTATTTAAACTGTCTCATGAAAACTCGGAAGAGGGACTCGCGGGGTAACTGGCAAGTACACTAAAAATCTAAAATCATGGGGTAATAGTAATACCTATCCATTACTTCACACTTTCACAGCCTAGGCTAATTGATCTGATGTGCACACTACGTACAATGTGAGAAACTAAGAATATCACATCTTCATTTAAGAAAATTTTCACAGAAAGCATACCAATGAAGAGCTACATTAAAAAGCACATACCTTGAAACAAAACAATAAAATCTCATCTGAATTTGGAACAGCTAAATTGCAAACTGTCCCTTAAGTCAAACTGTAACTAATTAAGTACCTCATTTATAAGCTGACAGTGTGACAGGAACCATAATGTGTAACATCAGTCATGAAGGTTTAGAGAAGACCCCAGCTCCGAAGAGCAGATTCCTCCTAGAAAACTGCAAAATGAGCTTAGTTTCAGAGTTCCGGGGAGTAAAACACAACACCAAGTAGTAGCATACAGTGTTACCCTAACATTTCACTCTGTGCCCGACATTAAGACAAGATGCGACACCTCAATAATTAGTTTTAGCGAAAAAAACATGTAACATTTTTTGCTTAACAGTTGGTCCGACACTGGTTATTTTGATTATGGTGTTGCGTTGATCCCCCGGTTGGATCGGGGGCAAACATGTCAATGTTTCTTGACATGGTATCAGAGCCATGTGACTATAAGGTCACGGGTTCAAATCTCACTGCCCCCCATTTCTAAAGTGGAATATTAAGCACCAGGTATGGGGGGCCTGCAGTTACATCCACACTTCAAACCCAACAAGCATTCGTGTGAGGGGGCGTGTTAGATTATAAAATCGATCTGGGAACTCCAACCATGAGCTTAAGCTTTTGGTTGAGATGGTTTCTTGACAGTCAAGACACTCCGCCAAGACGTGACACTTTTGAAAATTCATTTTAGGGAAAAAAAAAGACGATTCTTTTTTGTCAAATAGCTGTGTTTGACACTGTGTTAAGTCCGATTCTTGCAGCCGGGTTAGAGTTACATAGATCAACTTGAAGATGCCAACTTACCGTAAGAGAGTAGACTGGAGAAGACTTGGTATAAAGCGTCTTCAATGATCTTAGTCTGTTCATGCTCCCGGTTCTGCAGGCAACATATTATTGGTACATTTTCAAATTAAAAGATTCAATTGAGTTTCGTCTCAATTTTAGATGAACATACTTTTCCTCAGATTTAGTCGTTTTTGTGCTGGAGTTAACATCCCACAGTTTCACAGAGCAGTCCGCCGATCCAGATGCAAGAAGTGAGCCTTCGCCACTGATATATACAATACAAAAAGAGAATGGAAGTGTGACTATATAAGACAGGAAGATGGATAAGACTTTTAGTTTCAATACGGACAACTGCACCAAGGGGATGAGGCAATTAGATTTTCACACATTTGTATTTTTATATTGGAAAAATTCACAACATATACCTTCTCTATACTCTTTTTTCCAAACTTATACTTGCATAAAAATAAATTCATAACTAGTACCTTCTGCAAAGGTAGGACTAAAATTCCATACCAGATCTTAGATTCATTTAAAAAATATGAAATGACCTAATTGCTCTAAACTCCACTCGATAAGATACCTAATTCTCTTCCCTCTCATTATTCAACAGCACAAGAAACAACCAAACCAAAATTCTTCTTAAAGCTCCATCATCACCTTTTGAAAAACAATCAGCTTCATTCCAAAAACAAAAAAAATATTTACAAAACCATAGTCAACATCTCTTTGAAACATTTGGAAACGAGTTAGAAGGTATCGGCACCTTACTTTGTCCTCTTTAAGTAATATTATAATCTTGGTGGTTTATGTACATTAATTGTTTAACTTTGCTGGAGAATAAGAGTGTGAGTTACACATGTTTCAATTGTTATTTTGTTTTACAATCCTAAAATAGTTTGTTTAGCTGAAACAAAGCGATACATTTCGGAGATGAGGTATACGAAAGATATAACTTCTGAGTTGTGAATTAACTCTTCTTAAAAGAATTTTCGACAAGAATACTCTCCTTAAGAATTTTAAAGATGGTTGACATGCACAAAAATAAAAGCTATGTACTCCGTATAATGTATGGCAAGGCAAAGCGAAGGAATAATAAAAGAACTGGAGGAAAAAATGTTGCATAGTAAAGTGTGCTCCGTTAGCCGCACCTTATGTAGAAGGCAAATCTAAGGCGGCTTAACACATTTTTCCTTAATGGGCCTTGCGAAACACATTTGACAGATTATATAGGCGCCTGACAATTATAATCAGAAATTTTATGAAGTGATAGGATGACGTTTACCTAAAAGCCAGGGTCCATACACATGAAGTGTGGCCAACCAAAGGAGTGATACAACGACCAGTAGCAAGATCCCACATCATGATGGTGCCATCTTCATCACCAGATGCCATATATCGACCATCAGGTGACATGGCCAATGACAATATCATACTTCTGTGACCAATAAATATCCTGACACATTCCCCGCTCTGTATGTCCCATAAACGAACAGTTTTGTCGCTTGATCCAGTGGCTATGTAATTACAGTTGACATGCCATCGGACACACTGAAACACATTTTACAGATTATAGAAAGTACAAAAACTCATACAGGAGAGATGTACAAAAACAAGGAATGAATAAAAGATAGAACGTCTATGTACTCACATCGACATCTGATAAATGCCCTGCCATAATTCTCAGCGGCTGTACCCGGTCCATGGACCATATCCTAGCTGTTCTATCATGAGAACAAGAAGCAAAATAATGTCCAAATGGGCTGAACTGCATAATAAACCCATATGGTCAAGGGGCTATCAGGACAGTAAAATAATCAATATATACATAAAAAAAAGTGTGTCCGCACGCCCAATCTATATAGGATGTTTACCTGCACATCCCAAACAGGATAATTATGACCCTTGTAGCACACAAGATTGGCATTTAGGTTTGTACTCCATAGCCTCACTGCAATCATAATATTTGTTGAAGAATATGTAAGAAATTGATCCATTAAGCAGAACAAGAAGCAGTACGAGGAGGCCAAAGGGATTTAAAGAACACACCAGTTGAATCAGCTGAAGAAGAGAGGATGAAATCCCCGAGAGGGCTAAAAGAAGCTGAGTAAACAGGCCCAGAATGACCTCGAAATAAAGTGTAGGGTCTTTTGTCCATATTTGTACCAAGCACATTATCATTGCTTGCAGCCTCTTGGTCACTTTGTCCAGCTACAACCATTAGAGAGAAAAAAACTTCAATGACAAATGGATGATTTGTCGAATCGAAGACAAGCAGAGAAAGGGAGATTGCTAGAACATACAATTGCTTGTTTGTTGCCCACGTTTTGACATGTCCCAAACCTTAAAAACGGCCCACGTACCAAATGTAAATATAGGGACAACCTTCTTTTTTGTTATCAAAAGGACAACTAACAAAAAAAAAAAAATTTATATAGCAAATGTAACAGTACCTTGAGGGAGGAATCCGAAAATCCACCAGCAACCAAAGCACCATCATGTGAAATCGAGGCACAATTTAAACTACAAAACAGAACATAAAAATGCAACACAAATAAAAAACTATCACCAAAAGAAAAAATTAAAGAAGAAGAAGAATTATTAAGATGATAAGACTAAAAATGTGTTACCCATTGTGTGTGTTGAGAAATGTGTAAAAGCATACTGACGGTAGGGAAGCACTACTTAATTGCACACGATTTCGAAGGTCGTCCAAGATAGACTGCTCAACTTCAATTGGCCTATGGAAATTAATATACACATTAGATAAACAAGATATGTATATGCAATCATTGCAATTCATCTACTTTGGAGAGGTGACAGATCAGTCATTGCTGTTGGTTCAAAAAGTGATCTATTTTCAGTGCATGTGTAAATAATGCCCAGAGAAGTTTCGTTTGAGGAGGGGGCAATGGACAGAGGGAAAGGAAAGGATATTGACTAGCCATCAAGGTAACACATAAGTTTGATTGAATTTTTTTTCCAAACATGGTGATGGAAACTCATCTATGTTGTAATGTTGACAATAGTATGCTACATATCTCACTCATATGAGAAAAGGCATCAGGTCACGTATATGTTGCAGATAGATGTAAGTAACAAACTAGTGCAATACATTACGGGCAAACTAAGCTCTGGTTTGACTCTCGGGGCTATGGATGTAGTGTTGGCCTCAGGTCGTGCAGGTTTTCCAGCCGCTACGTTAACTTTATCTTTTTTTGATTTTTTGGATGGTGCAGCTTGTTTTCCTCCATCAGCAGACTTTTTCTACACACAAACAAACAAATTATAACTAACAAGAAGAGCAGTTAGCATACTGAGGAAGAGCAGTTAGCGCCAAAGCACCTTGGTTTCTTCGTTCTCCGCCTCCTTGTTTTCAACATCAACTTTATCAGACTCTAAAAGTAAACCACCAGTTTTCTCCAAGCGATCTTCTAATGAATCTTCTAGCATCTAGGAACACCATGGACATCAATAAACATGCTGAATATATAATAGCATTTCACAAGATGGATAGAAAGATTATGAACAGGGCTAATGAAATCACAGGTATGCCCATCCAACTGCAAATTTACATCGCTACAAGCCTACAATAAAACCAAAGCCTAGAAGTGCTTACATCAATCTTTAAACATTTAGCAGGTAGCACCTATGTTGCTCGGACGAAGTTAGAAGTATCCGACGAAAAGGGTACGTGTCCAAGTGCCGAATTCATCTATTTTATGAAAAAAAATTCATGTTTTTGGTCTAAAATGAAGTGTCCAAGTGCCCAGTGTCCGACACCGGTACGTGAGGTAATTTTGAAGAGTCCGGGCAACCTAGGGTAGCACAACAAACCTAGGTACATTCCTCTTGTCCTATTATGCAGTTATCCTACACAATATTTTTAGGAAGTCCACGAGTCATGGCAGAATAACCCTTCAAAGCTAAAAGTCGTATCTTGCAGAACTCACCATCATGGTCCCAAAACTATCACAAATGTTGTCACAATAATATCTTTTATGTGACAATATTCTAATTAATACAACTAGTTTCAAAACTACACCCTAAAGTGGATTTCAAAGGGTATGCTAAGAAATATGTTCTTACCCCCCATTGAATTTCTTTCTGGTTTATCAAGTTAACTGCATCTTGGCCACCACCAACTATGGTCACTGCTTCAGAATCATCAATTATTGAACTAGGTTGACCAGGATAAGCTGTGTACAACATACAGAGCCTTCAGATAAGAGTAACAGCTGGAAAAAGAAAATAGAGGCACAACATAGAAGAGAACTGTACGGTCGAAGTGGATGTGTTCATTTATAACTCCAAGCATTGTAATTGATTGAGTATTGTGCAGATATTGATAAAGAAGCCCATGAGCATACTGCATCAACAAAGTTCAAAGGTAGAAAACAAATTAACATAATAGAGGATAACAGATATATAAAAAAGAGCAGTTGTCTACAATTACCAGTGAAGCCAATTTACTATCCCTCAAGCACGCATATGGACCTAGAAAATTACTACTACTGCCAATAGACTATCAAAAGAAAGCTTTTCTATAAGATGTTATAACTGGTACGTCGACTTGGTTGTTCCCCTACGAGTACGGATCTACCATGCCAGAGGCAGAAGGTCGCCTACAACAAACTACCAGCTGCTGTGCTGTTGTATGAGACAATGAGAACCATCCAAAATATAAATGTGCTTTTACTTCTCAAGGCTTTAAAAAGTCAAGACTGAAGAAATAACCTGACAAATCTTGATGTTCACTTTGCTCTGCCTCAATGTGTGAGCAAACTCCATCTCCTGAACAATTTTCATAAGCCACAGGTTCCAAGGTCACTATGAGAAAATCAGACTAATTGAAATAAAATTACTTCCTCTGAACATTTGAACAACCGCCAACCTCCAAATGAGAGGGAGAAAGAACTCCTTCCAGCTTTTGCAAGTCTCTTTGATGCATAACTTCATGGTCTTCACGGAAGGTGTTGAAAAAATTACGGGCTGTGAGAAAAACATCGTTAGATAAATTAACAGTCTGAATCAGAATCACTTACATATATATAACATCTCAAAAAAAGCTGAAATTGAGTTGTTGACATACCTTCTTGAAGGTACCCTTTTGCAACAAGATCCATGAAACAATGGATAAATACCGGATAAAGCACTCGAAGCAATTCGTGCTGTTCAGAGCAAAACCCATGCGCACATTAACCTCTTTACTCGATCGTTTTATCCGAGTTCATATATTATCAAGGGAAGGGGATATGAATTAAAATATGGAGGACAAAGTAAATATTTCAGGAATAGCAAGGGTAAAAAGTTTGGCACTTGTAATAATTTCAGTAGAAAACAAAATAATTGAAAATTGTCATAGCATATAGCATCAAGATACACGAGACACCAACTTGCATCATGTTCACCCTAGTGCAAATTTCACCACTTTACTTTGCAAATAAAATAAAATATAGAGATAGTTAAATAAATTATTTGGTAAATGTTGTAATCACCCCGCCAGGGGAGGGGGCCGCCATATCCCATCCACAAATGAAGAGATTAAAAAAAATAATACTCCGTAAAAAAGAGAGAATCAGTAGTATCACGGCAGGCTACTTCTGTAGTTTGGAGGGATTATGGGAAACACAGAAAGCTAACCTTGTATAAATCCAGTGAGCCGTAAGCCCATGATCTTAGCTTGCTATACCCGTCCTGGTATTGTGATGGGAGGCTCTCCGACCTGAAAGAGATTAGATCAGCATAGACAATAAATTGAAAGTAAATATTCCCTCCTGAGGAAAACATAAACTATCTCACTACCTTGAAAAGAAAACATCAAGCAAAGACAACAATTTGAAATAATCTTGAGTAGAGGAGAAGATATCAAACAAAGCATAACTCAAAGCAAATATGAGCAAAGGGCTTTATTAGAACTTCCTAAGGGAGAAAGCATGAGTAGAGCCCGACATGTCATCACCTAAAATATAAATAGAGCGAGAGGGTGATAAGTGATTAGGAGGAAGAGGAAGGTATGTGAAAACAATAAGGCACAAACAGACTCACTTCTTCAAATCTTCCCAATAAATGACCAGAAATAAATTAATGGAACTGGAAAATAATTTATTTTTTCCATTAGCAACTTTCCCAACATAGTTACTACTATCAGTATATCCAGCATACGATCCTACTCATTCTGTAATAATGAACAAAGGAAAATCCTAAACGACCTAAAAAGTATACTCTTCTCACCAAATGTCAAGGGGAATTAAATTGGATTTTATTTGGATTTTTAATCCTCTCTAATACATCAAACTAGTTTAATATCGGATTTTTATGAAAGGATTCGGAGGGGAGAGTAACAATTTATCTTGTTTGAAACACAAATTTGGTTTTATAGAGATGAAGGTACCAATTTTCTAATTAAAATCCATTTTAAAACTTAGTCACATTTTATGGACATGAATCGGGATTTCAATATAGTTGGGGCATCTCCTCAGAAGCGACGCGCTGCACTTCTTAGACCCGGGTGTAGTGATAAGTATGTGAGGGTTGCTAGTTCATCGCCCACAAGCGACGCGCCATCATTACAACTGGGGGTGGTGTCAAATAGGCAAGGGTGCGCTACCATCTTCTAGGCATGAGTGTAGTGAAAAGTAAAGCAAGGGTTGTTATGAAAGAAATCCGGGCTTTGCTTTTAAAACCTATAATTTTACCTTGTCTTTATTTTCGCATTTTGAGATGTGCTAGCACCCATGAACGGTTCTAAAGGATTATTAATGTCAGCCAACCCCCCAGATCATTTTGGGATTAAGGCTCTGATGTTGTTGTGGTTCAAACAATGCCTAGATTAACAAGTTCATACATTCAAATGACAAAGTCCCCTCAGCAATAGCTAATCCGCACGTAAAAACATTAGTTTCAAAAAATCCTAGGTACGATCTCCGTTATACTCAAACTGGCAAGTACTACTTGGTACTCCAATGAACAATCGTCCTAAAACGATCAGTTTGCACTGCTCCGAAATGATTACATAAGTACTTTGCTCAACCATCCTCACTCAAATCTCTACTAAATCTCTACTAGACCTAACCTCAACAATGATAAACAATTATCGCAGCACATACCAAAACCCAAACAAAAACATCAACAATAAAATTAATTATCGACAACAATAACATAGACTTCAACAACTCAATTCAAATCAAACAAATCACACATAGAAATATAGAAGCAGACTCCGGCGAAATCAACGAAGATGCTAACATAAGCAACATTAGCACTTCGCTCAACTCCTCAAATTACTACACATACCAAAACCTAACCAAAAACATCAATTAAAAACATAATTTCATAACTCAAATCAAAATAATCGACGACAAATACGCATACATCAACTCAAATCAAACAGACTACACAGAAGAAAAATGAATGCAGAAATCGACAACATCGACGAAGATGCTAATCAACTAATCAAATTACTGCACATACGAAAACCTAAACAAAACATCGTTTAAAAACCTAATTTCACAACTCAAATCAAAATCAGCGACTACAATAACACAAACTTCAACAATTCAACTCAATTCAAGCAAAAAACTTCCAGAAATCGACGAAGATGCTAACAGCCTAACATTAGCACTTCGCTCAACTATTCAAATCATCGCACATACAAAAACATCAATTTAAACCCTAATTTCACAACTAAATCAAAATCATCGACAACAATAACACAAACTAATTCAAATTAAACAAATTGCACACAAAAATGGAACTATAAAATTAAAGAAATCGACGAAATTGAAAGAAAAGAAAAATTACTCGGAACCGAAGTGAAGGAGAAGTTGCGAAAGCTGAGGATCAATGGGAGAAGAAGTAGTTCTGGAATGAACTAATTTATCTTCATATGATTTGAGTTCTGAATCGTTAAATCCTTTGTTCTTCAGATATCGCAACACTACTTTGTCTACTAATTCATCATCCATTACTGATTTCTGGAAGAATTTTTCTAGGGTTTATGAATGGGAAGATTAATTGATTGATTGAGTTACTGATTTGGGGGATTTAAATTTTGGGGGGTTTTGTATGGGTGAAGGTTTTGAATGGATCATTAATTTAACAGACTGAGTCTCGTCAAAAGATAGCCGAGTTGAACAAAATTAAATTGAGCTAGCGGAAATTAAGTCGGAGAAAACATGATATCCGATTATTACATGAGAAAAAGAATTATACATCGGATGTACTACTCATACTTAATTAATTTTTGAGTTTTATGTGTATTTTTTTGAGAAGTTTTTAAGTTACACTTTAATTTATCTTCAAAACACAAATTTAACTAAAATTTAATTGAACATATATGTAATGTTTTCGAGTTATTTTGTAATTTTTTGAGTTTAATGTTTAAATGAACAAACTCAAAAACTTTATATTAAAGCTCATAATCTTTAAAACAAACCTCGAAAACTTCCTTGAAGTTCAAAAACTATAGAACTTGTGGTAATACATCAGATGTATAGTCCATTTACTATTATTACATACACCGTAGTCAATTGAGGAATTTAGTTGTTTGGGCTTGGGCTTCGATACCTAAAAGTCACGGAGAAATACTTGTGTCTTTCGGGAGGACGTCCTCCTTACACTCAAGGGAGGACGATCCTCCACATTTCCATTTTGGTCTAAGGAGGGCGTCCACACGGATGACACAAGTATTTTTCCGAGTTAGCGGTCGATGCTCGATACTCAATTACTCATGATTGATTTCGAAATTTCGTTACTCTTGCTGAGATAGCTATCTTTTTAATTTTGATTTTTCTATATTTTTGTTTCTTTACCTTGGAACATTTAATTAAGGTTTATATAATGGATGCAAAACCAAACAACATTCACGGCTTGGAATTATTTTGAGAAGATTGAAACTTGGGATTATTTATGAACGGACCAACCAATTATAACTTCGAAGTCTTAGTTTTCTAAAATTTATCGTCATATTTTATTTTATAGGAAATACAACTATGTTAGACTTGCTTTACTCTTACTGTAAAATTTATCAATTATGAGGCACATTGACTAATTGTTTCTCTTATTGCTCACCCTATTATTACGGTTAAAATTATTTCCGTTAATTTTCTCTCATATATATATTTAAATAAAAAAAATTAATTAAATAGAATTGTAAGCTAATTTTTCATACTTTCTACGTTGTATCATATCATTATATTTGTTGGATGTGACTACTATTACTTTTACTACTCCCGCCGTCATTATATCGTTTCTTTCAATACTTTCGCATTTAATAATGTTAATTTCAATACTCCCGTTATTACTATTACTTAATTTATAGCACGTCTATTTGTATTGTTATTCTACCTATAGACCTCTTATGGTGGAGTATATTGGTACTCCCTCCGATCCAAATAAATGATAACATTAACTTTCTTACACTTTTCGAAACATGTTTTGTAACGTGAATATCTTTAGTTACACATTATTAAAAATTATAAAAATTTGATATTCATATAGCATTTATGTATTGAAGATTTTCTACGAACATGAATAGTGCCAAAAAGTCAATGTTACCATTGGTCTGGATCGGAGGGAGAAAGATTATTATCTAGAGTCTAGTATAGAAAAAAAGTCTCAAGTTTTATTCTTGAGTCACTCATTGAAAAGGGTTTTGGGTCACGATGATTTGAGGAGTTGAATACTCGGCTTTATCGACTCGGGTACTAATTAGATCATGTCGAGTTAAAATATAATATTAGTAAAAGTTTTAAATCCGTGTTTAATAAATTTGATTAGATATAATTGGAGATTGCCATACGCATGATTCATAAACTATATTCAAGCATTGCTAAGATTGATATGAATTTAAAATATACGAAGACTTGCATTAAAATTTGTTACAAGTGTATATGGCCTCGTGCTCGTACCATATATTAACAAACAAATACATTAGTTAGTAATTAAATTACTCCTTTTATAATTCAGTTTGTTAAAATTACTTACTCGCTTAAGATACACTTTTATCCAATTTAAGTCACTTATTTTGTCAGTTCCTTAAATTGGAGTTTTAAAGCAATTTTTGATAAAAGTCTATCTTAAGAGAGTAATTTTTAAAAAAAAATTATAAGGGAGTAATTTTAAAAAACTAAATTTTAAGTTTTAATTGTTCTGAACTCTTCTTCGCCTTCCTTGGTAGCCAATTCTGTTCATCATACACACAATCAATAAATGTTTAGTGAAAAAAAAGGTTTAATTACAAACTATAGAAACAATTACATAGACTTCAACATTACTACTACATTGACGCATTTTTTGGCATTGAGACTTGCATGACACAGTTCTTTGTGAGAATTATTTTAAACAAATTTAAACAAACGATTGGGACAGAATGAGTAAGTCATTAACCTTGACAAGTGAGTCTATGACGGCGAATGATATGAGAAATGATAACATACCTCACAACTTGAGGAACATCTTTAGGGTTTCTTTAGAGAAGTTTCGTAAAAAGCATCGGGTGCCTTGTCCATTGTTCCGTAGATGTAGTCATAAAGTGGCATGTAGAGTGTATAGTTTGTTCGGAATTGTGTGTGATGTACAGAGTGGTAACTGAAACATGTATAAAACACACAATTATCTTGCTGAAATCACAACTGCACAAAAACACGATATCCGTTGTTCTAGCTGTCTTAGATTCGAGCACTGTGAATGCATCAATGTTAGAACTCACGAGGGGGGCTTTACCACCCTAGTGATACTCCGAGGTTCAGATCTAAACTGAACTGGATGATGTACACCAAATAAGAAAACAAAGACATGACATCCTAATTCCTAATCCCAATTATCTCAAAGATCATTAAATTTTCAGAATAAACTCAATGGAGTCATCATTCAGTTTATTTACAACTGGGTGTAGTGTCGACCGAGAACAAAAATTGACTCGTATTTTGAAACTAAAATCTTAACATTCATGACTTAAGACGACCAAAAATTGACTAAACTCAACTTGAACTTGAGCCGACTGACTCTTACTCGAATGACCGGGCCAACAAAAGCACACTCAAATGATCTAAAACCAGTAATTGTCCAACCGCTAACCCGACCCAAGTGACCCTTTTTGCCATGGCCAGTTACAACTCTTAGGGTGTGTTTGGATAGAAAAAGTGGAGGGAAAGGGAGGGGAGGGGGAAGAGAAAGAGAGATAAGGGAGGGGGAGGGCAAATGAGATGTGGGTGTTTGGATACAATTCTTTCCAAATCTTGCCTATTGTGGAGAGATTTTGATTTGCCTTGGAGGAGGGAAAATGGATCCCTCCAAATCTCTTCCCCTCCATTTCCATCCACCCTTATTTGCTAACGAGGGATTTTAAATCCCTACTCTCCCTCCCAGAAGCTAGTTCATTTCAGGCTAGCACATAACCAAAAAGGAAACAGAAAAGGAAACTTAAATCCTTATAACTAATTAGCTTAACAACGAGTGCACACGTTAGAGAAACCGTTAACACTACAAGAGAAGAGTGAGTTAGCTATTCATTTAACTACATAGTAGCTAATTATATAATTTAGCGATTAATATAGAGACCAAAGGTTTTAGTAGTCTCTAACTTAGATACCAAAATAAACTAGTAGCTAGCAGCGTCGCAAACTTAGCTACTAGAGATAAGCATGTAGCTAATTATATAATTTTGTGACTAAACTAGA
>JAOWBH010031161.1:0-15747 GCA_028566215.1 Silene coronaria
ATTTATTATTTCAAATATAATATAAAAATATTAATATTTTAATAATATTCTTAATTTATCATTGACCCAACGGGTCGGGTTGGGTTTGGTTTCGACCTAAAAATAATGGGTCATTTCGGGTCGCGGGTCAAGATTTACGGGTCCTTGACCCTAAAAAACCGGCTCGGATTTACGGGTTGGGTCATGTTTTGACAGGTCTAGTCACTTGCATATTGTGAGAAGAACACTATTCGTCTTCAATGAGAATTTATGATATTTTTATTCAAAAATATTTTTTTTTTGGTGTAAAATGATATTTTGTGTTATTTTTTACTTAGATGATTAATATTTTCTAAATTAGGTGCAATTCATGTGGAAATTCTTCTAACCATTTTGTTCTTATTAAAAATTCTAATAAACGAAATGAAGCAAAAAAAGAAACAAAGCGTCTTACTTGTGACGGATAGTGCCCGTCTTCAATGAAATTTGTGTTAGTACATAACCAAAAATACTTGTGTCCTCCCTACACCCAAAGGAGGATGACCAAAATGAAAATTATATATTATAAAATCCTCCTTGGATATAGGGAGGACGTACACCGACAGGACGCAGGTATTTCTCATACATAACACATAAAGCAAAACAATACTCACTAACTTTTTAATCTTTAAAGAAACCATTCAATCTTGTAGTTATTGTGATTGTATTTATAGGTAGTTACTAGTTAGTGTCATCTGAGGTTATTACTATGACAACAAAGATCATGAAATGCCTATGTGGGTCCCATATTCTAGGTGATAAAATATGAGTGAATATGATTCCATTTTAGTTTTTTTTTTTTTTTTGGTTAAGATATTCTATTTTGGTTGTGAATTACTAAAAATGAACAGACTATACAAGTAGCGGCAAACAATAGATGCTACTTTATCATATTCATTGTCCTGTCTTTTACTTTTATATTTCCTTCATTCAACTCCATTCTAACACTTTTATTTTTGTACATTATTTACAAGTTAACATTTAATTTCAATTTTCGCACGATACATAAGTGAAAATATATTCATATGAAATCTTGTTTGATTCGTTTTTACGAGTACATTAAAAATATCCAACTTTTATAATTTTTTGCAAATATATCACTAATGATATTTAGCACGTAAAATACGCGTTGACAAACGTGAAAAAGTAAAGTGGTAGAGTAGAGTTATTAAATAGAAGAAGTATATTGCTGTAAATGTCAATTAGTATATAGATTTGATATAATTAATGGCGAATATATACATATTTTATATAAGTAACCTGGTCTGACAATAATATGCCCCAACTCTTATATTAATATCATAAAGGAGATAATAAAATTCGCTCGCAAAATTATGAAGATGAAATGACCCGTCTTGACCTGACTGGAGTACAGACACACCCAAAATCTGGGTTCTAACTCATTTGATATGTACCACAGTCGACTAAACTCTTGTTACTTTGTTGTTGCTATGACTAAGTCATTGTAAACTTATGCTAGTAGTATTAATTACTCCCTCCGTCGCAGTCATTATTTCAAACAATGATAACTATAGATAGGAATGGAGGCGGTACTTAAGTAATCGTGCCCCGACTACACCACAAATCTTGACTTGACTTGTCTTTCTCATTTAAGCATTAAGATTAACTATTTGTTGGTTTGAAACAAACTTTAGCTTTGAGACGTTGACCAAAACCATCCATGTGACGGATAATGCCTGTCATTAATGAGAATTTGTGAACCTGTAATTGCCCTAAGATATTAGGGTTATGTTATATGTTGTTGTATAGACTTTTGTAGAGCACAAGTCTTGATACCGACGAGTTACTGGTCATGGTGGCGGGAATATTTACGATAATTATTATAAATCGAGTTTAAATTGTTTGTTGCCTTATTTCTTATATTTGATATTGTGTCAGATTGCATGACTAAGTAAAGTCATTGGAAATATGGAGCGCTCACAGAATCAACCTCATTTATCATTGCAAATGTATTACATTTGCTTTTATAGCCTATATGTATTGTACTTCCCTAATATTGTCATTTTGATATGAATTGTATTTCTCTTACCTATAATATATATATAAATTTGAATAAAGCAATGGTTTTCGGCTTAAATTCTCTTGTATAATGTACTTTCTTCATTTCATTCAATTCTATACATTTGCTTTTTGAGCACTATTTATAAATGTGGAGAATCGTCAATATGACTGACTTCTGATATATAACATAAAAAATAATCATGTGAGATCTTGTTTATTATCTTACCAAGTACATTATAAATACCAAATATTTATAATTTTTATTAATATGTAACTAAAGATATGAACATGAGTAGGTCTCCCTTGTGACGGGTCGGATCTTGGGACGGATCATTTATGAGAGGAAATGGTAGAGGTGACAAGGGTAGGACCCCATGTGCCTTCTCCACTTACCCTTATTGGGTATTTTGTGAGAGAAAATGGTATCCGTCACATAGTTGTGACGGATACCTTCCGTCACAAATGAGAATTAGCCATATATAAATAAATACTAATTTTTTTTTTGGTAAAAGTTGTATCTAAATCATTTGAAGGTTGTGGAAGAATATGAAAATGTGACCAAAATATTCATAATCCATGTTTTCATAGGAGGCCTTGGGACAATAATGCATTGTTCCTCGCTAACTCAATTGGGCCATGGGCCCATAACTATCACAAAAGGTGCAGATAAAGCCCATTGGGCCGATCCTCCTTTGTCTCAAGGGTAGCTTCATGAGGTTGTCTTGGTCAACAATAGGCAAGGAAAGCCACCTTATTTTAAGGAGTATTTTCTCATTATTATTATTATTATTATTATTATTATTATTATTATTATTACGATTTTGTGGTGAAAAATGAGTCTTAAATATTTGTGTATCGGGTTTATTTGGGTTTAATGAATAAAGAATAAGGTTGTATTTGCTTGCCGCAAAAGGATTCTGTTAGTGTAACCAATGTTGTTAGGATCAGGATTCTATTTCAAGATTCTGTTAGTGTAACCAATGTTGTTAGGATTGGGATTCTATTTCGGATTGATGGGGAGGGTAGGATCGTAAAATCGTAGAATCGTGTTATGATCCTACTTCTAGAAATTTTCAAATAAATAGAATCGTAAGATTTTACAACCATGATAGAATCATAAGATCCAGGATCGGTCAAGCATTTTTAGATCGTAAAGTCGTAAAATCGTAGGATCGAATCGAAATTCTGACAACAATGAGTGTAATATTTTTTCACAAATTTTCATTTGTGATAAGTGTGAACACGTCACAAGCTTGTGACGAGAGACAAGCTTGCAAGTGGGAGAGGCAAGTGGGAGTGCCCATTTCTCACGTCACAAGCTTGTAATGTGTTCATACCCGTCACAAGCAAGACGGATTTTTTCGCTCTTTCGTAGACAACAATATCTTTCGGATTTGAGGTTGCCGCTTGTTCTACAAAAATTAAATATTTTCTGGCTAGAAGGAAAATAAATATAATATTTTACTCCAGAGCGTCACATATGGACGAATATACTTGCCCTTGAGCAATGAACATTATTCCGATGAAATATACTTTGGCCTCCAGCAATGAACAATAAAACTGGGAATAAATTCTCAAAGGGAAAGATGAAGACGATGATAAAACCCAACATTAAGACCTTTTTGTTGCCAGAAGAGAAAATTAAGACTGAGATACTCGGAAACAGGGCCGTCCAATGAAATTCGGAGGCCCAGTTCCAAATATTATAGGGAGGCCCTTATTAAAATCGCTTCATATTTTTTTGGAGGTATTTCACAAAAATAAATCTTTCATTCCGGAATCTATATAATACGTATTTTTTCAAAATCTCAAATATTTCAAGTTAGATAAAAAAAAAAGGTGTTGGTTCAACACCCATATAAATTGTATTAGCAATCAAATGAAAGTTACGGTAAATGAGCTCTTTATTACGAAACCTAAAATTATAAAGCTAACAAACCATTAATAATTAGCTAAATATTAAAAAAAAAAAAAAAAAAAAAAAAAAATCAAGAGGCAGGAGTCGAACCCGTCTCCTAAACAACAAAGATTTTTTTTTTTAACAATCAATTTGCCACTAGACTTCAATTCCTTCACTGTAAAAGAAGTACATCAAAAGACATATAATATGTTTCTTGTCGGGGAGGCCCATCTAGGCATTGGGCCCCGGTTCTTATAGAACCGGGTGAACCTGCTAAAATACTAGCCTGCTCGGAAATCATATCTTCTGCAAAATTGTCACAAGATACCAGCGGTAATTGTTCCAATCTCCTACGCTATAAGAACCGAGTGACTCGCTAAGGGAATGTAAAGGTTTTATTAAGCCCATAAGAACTACTACAACTCTCTGCATAAGTCATCGATCACATAAAGAGCAAAACTGAACGACAAATGAGTCCCGGTCCTCTCTAGTAACTGAAGGGTCCAGTTCCCCTTGCTATATTCTGTAGATGATCCGGGTAAGAATCAAAGTGGCTAAAATGAACAGGACATCGAGGATAAACCATCTACTCTAGAATTGCAGTTGTAGCATTCTAATACTTGTCGAAAGTAATAGGTACAATAAAACAACAAGAATCATGATCCAGTTTTCAACCGAGATATTTGTCCTATACAACAATAATACAGATGACGACCCCCTGAAATCGGTGGAGCTTTATGTCATGAGAATCGAGAGTAGGCAGTTGTTTTTCACATGATTTTCTAATTCCTATGAATTGAAAAGACTTGTTTGGTCGAACACATAACACTAATACCTAAATGAATTTCCACTTACCTAGGGGCAGTATGGACAAGAGAATGATCAGGTAGCATTATTCTTCGATGCAAGATTATCACGTCTCCTAGCTCTTCTTCTAGTTTGGATAAGACGCACATACTCAGTTAATACCACATGGAACTTAGGAGCAAGCCTTTGAGAGACGGCAAGAGAAGCACCACCCTTCTTCATGGCCCTGCGAATGTTCTGTTCTGACATTTTTATATGTTGGTCGCACATAGTCGGAACGGTGGATCTCAAAACCGGCTTCCCACAAAGAATGGGGTCTTCAGAACTGTTATAAAGAGCAACGTGTCAGTGACTCGAATAATAAGTCACCAAACAAAGAATATGTCTAATGTCTCTGCTGATGGCCGTGTATTTGCATTACGGAGAAGTGGGACAAAAAAATGTGCATGGTGTATATTTTGAGTTTTGACATACTCTTAGCTCTAATTCTGCAAATGGTCAAGTCTTAATTCCTCCATTCAGTTCCAAGATGGATGAAGAATTCCTAATGTCTAATTCATAATCAAGAATCGAGAAAACCTACTTGGGAACATGATAAAGTTGTTTATTCAGAAAGAGACATAAAGTTTACAAAAAGAAGGAAAAACAATCCTGAAAAGGATGAATTATAACAAGCAAAATGGCCAGTAGTTGATCAACGGCTATGTTCTTTCAAACTAATTCAGGCAATGTTCGGACCAAAACACGGCATGTAAAATTTTGAAAAAGAGAGCTCTTATCAAAAGAAAATATGGTTTCCACTCCTTGTATCATACCCAGCAAGATTTAAACAGCCCAAAGCCTCAAAGAGTATAAAATCTCCAAATCGCTTAGTATTTCCATTCAGCACCTCCTATCATCAAATACAAAGAAAATATCCAAATTGCTTTGTGAAGTACTCATATTTCACCAGCTTACTACTTTGTAGAATTTATACCTATAATTGGAAACATAATTGCTAAACTTGAACCTTTGCTTGTATTCGCTTTAATAACTAATCTTGCTCACTCAACTTAAATGATGAAAACATCCCATGGATATTCATTTCACTTATTTCACCTAAGGATATTGATATGATTTAGGTAAATTAAAAATAAATACATGGATGAGAATAGAATATGCATGAACCAAATAAAAAATGAACATGAACGGGATTTAAATTCACACATCTATATACGCCTTTCCCTAATCCCTTGGGAGATTCTATTTTGTATGGGGTGGAGTATCTCAAATGTACTTGTAACCTTACCAATAGCAAGTGATAGGATGAAAGGGTGTTACCTCCAGCAAAAGACTACAACACACACACTTACTCGAGCACACTCCAACATACTAAGGAAATCACTAAAAAACACTGCACTCATAGATATCCCTTATAAAATTCACATTGTTGGACTATAAAACAACTCTGATCAATCATATTGAAGCAATATGCATCCTAGCCTACTTCTACATCTCTATACCGTCTATGTGGGGTAAACAGTATTCTAGTGAACTGCCATGAGTTATATAACTGTGAATTTGTGATACTTTGCTTTGACTACATGATGCATGTCAACATGAAGCTCCTTTCGACACTTCAATTTACGCCAAAACATAGAACTATTCACATAAGTAGTCATGTCTGAGAAATCAGATACTTGAAGCAGAGGCCAAGTAACATAGACCTTAGACAACTACTTGTAATCCATTATAAGCTACCGGTGCTATGATGCCCCATGTGTTGAGGGGGATTTAGGGTCTCGGCTATGATAGAGTGATTCGTATCATCTGATATCTGCTTTCTCTTGTAGACAACCCTAAAACGAAGACACATTCTCGCAAAAACACCACAACAATGAAACACTCTCGCAAAAACGCCACAATGATGAAACAATCTTGCAAAACATGACACCGGTGAAGAGTCGCTATGCCTTACTATGTAACATGAAGAAACTTCTAATCAATCTGTCTCTGTCACGGCTTTATAACATCTTTGAGTAGAAGTCGATAAATGCAATTCTCATCGAGATAAATTCTCCATTACCTATGCGAAATCGACTGTTTTCTCCCTTCATCCCTCTCCCTTACCCAGTTACCCCTCCCCAAGTTTATCTTAACCAACCAATTCAACTATCCAAATTCCAAACCACAGTAAATCCATCAGAATCGACAATCAACGCTCTCGATTATAAACAACAACAAGCAATCAAAATCAACAAATAGATAATAGTTGAACAACATACAGAAATCAAAATAATACAGAAAATAGAGATAGAACACGAACCATTTGAGCGCGAACTGGCATCGAGTATAGAGCACCTGTTTCGAATCCGATAATATGTGCGAATGACAATAACTCGTCAACGCCATTGCTTTCGATTTACAACTAGGAAAACTACAGTAATTCAAGCTTCCTTCACCGTACTCAAACCCTAATTTTCCGCCATTATTCACATCATTAGCCCTAATTCGTCCACTAACCTGATTATTATTATTATTATTATTATTATTATTATTATTCACATCATCAGCAAGAACGACGCCGTTTTCGCCATCGACGACATCGTACTCTTCCTTGTAGAAATCCCTACCGTATCGCCAGATGAAATCGCGGTGTTTTCGTCGCACGTCCTCCATTAACAGCCAGTAATGGTCTCTGTAACACTTCGCGAGTCGACTCAATCGACTCGCTCGCCGCTTCATGAGTTCCTTCCGAGTCAGGTACTCGGATTTTGCAAGGGACGAGTCGTCGATGTCTGACTCGGTGATTGATGAGGGGCCGGCCCCGGCGTTGGGCTCCATTCGCTGAGTTGACTCGCTCGAGTGACTGAATTGGAATTGATTGCGCGAACGAGTCGTTTGGAGGAGAGAGAAAATCAAGAACGGAAGTGTTTTCCTGTCTACTGGGCGTTTGGGGATTTTATAATTTAAGCTGTTCACAGTTCACACAGTCAGGCGAGTCGGTTAACTTTGACTCTTCGTGGGGAGATTCGAACTTGGGATCTATTTTCCATATTAAGTCCGTCTTAAGACTTTTGAGTCTTGACCCACTAAACTAAGAAATCTTCGGTGAACCATCATAATTTACGGTTATGACTTATGAGTTTAAAAGGGTAAGTTTTCTCCAAATTAAAAATCTATGAAAGATAGTGAATTAAAAAGAAAAGAAAAAAATACATCATTTTCGAAATTTTCAGCCAGGAGTTCTAATCCGTCAAAGTTTATCATGGCATAAGATTTTAATTGATCATAATTTCCACTAAATTCAAAAAACATTTTTTTGTTAAATCGAAAATCTTGTAAACATCAAAGTTTATTATGTCGATTATGCAGTATAATTTGAAAAAAAAAAATTGTTTTTTTAACTCGTAACCAAGAACTATTGCTAGAATGTCAGACAATAACTTTTCAATAAACTTATTAAGAGACCGTCTCTCAGGAGATTTACTCTCTTACAACAATGAACTAACGATTTTATCACCGTTAAGATTGATTTACAGAATTACCCTATTGTGTTATAAGACATGAGAGACATCTGATCAAGTTTACATCAAAAGGGCATTATATAATCCAGAGATCCAGACTTATTATCCATAACTAATGTAGATCATGCACAATGCATGCGCGGTATATTTAAAATTTTTATTTTTAGGGAATTATTTATACATTTTAAATTAGCACCTCATTAATATAATATTTAATAAAACTAAAATGTAAAAGTAATAAAAGAGAATTGAGTAAAGTTATAAAATGTGTAATTTCATGAAAATACTTTATTTTTTACCATAAAACTATTGATTTCATTTTATAAAAAATTTTGCAACTATTAATGAATATTTCTAGTCATGAACCTAATCATAGTAAGTATGTGTCAAATTATTCTCTAAAGTAATAATTTTTGCATTATAAAAATTTAGCAACTTATAATTTATAGTTTGATATTAATTTTATTTCATATTAGCGAAAAAAATCATAATTCCAAATTTAATTATAAGATTAGATTTAATTTATTTCAAGGGAAAAAATAATACTTTATTAGAAGAAATTCACATGTTTTCTTATCAAGATATATGCATTTTAGAGGGAAATCAAAGAGTATTTATTCTCTTAGTAGTGAAAATAATGATACCTCCCTCTTTTCAACGACAATTTGCTAACTCAAAGAGTGCATTTGATACCTTCTCTTTATTCATGCTCTTTCATACTCCCTCCGTCTCAGTCAAATAGTTTACAATTGCTTAAATTTTCCCTTAAAAAATAAAGCAAGTGTAAATTATTTACTGGGGCAGAGGGAATGCTTCCATGTTCTTTCTACGCGTAATTTTTTATACGGTGGCATCCCCCTCCCAACGGTTGGCATTTACTTAATACTGATAGCGCTTCGAGAGGAAATCGGGTCCACCCGGGTGTAGTGGTCTGATTCGGGAATCGGGATAGGAGTTACATACTCCGTACTTGGTAGACTTTTCTTATTACCTCGTGTACTATCTCCGACACTCGACAATCGGCATGAACCTTAGGCACCTTTATGCTAACCCAAAAATAGACTTTTCACAAAATAATCAAACCCGACACTGTACATGCACCCATGTCAGATCTATGTAAAGATTCCGAGTAGCTAAAACATAAACAGAAGAATTTCTCAGTCGCTTCTCATGTTGAATTACAGTCCAGTATAAAAAGATTGGCTCCTTGGCAAAAGGGCTGCAATAGTTTCTACATAAATTTTCCGTCTTTCTGATCTTAAATCAAATGAAGAAAATAAGCCACCTTTTCTAAACAAATATTGGAGAAGCGATTGATATTCCTTAGCAAGTCAGGTGAATATCGACATGAAACTCCAGCAACTTGCCAATGCAACCGTCATATTTAGAAGTCTATCCTAGACTTGCTCGGAAAATTGAGCGTGACTCTGTGGCCCACAATTTATATCGAGCTGCTGACTTCTGGACCATGATACATGTTCAAGCCTTAAAGTAACCGGAGTGAAATTTGGCTAGCAAGCATAAATTCTTGCCTCATGATTATATTTCAGGAGTCGAGCCCATATAATGAGGATGAAGTTACTTTATTTCAAATTGTTGTTGGTTAGTAGAGGCCAGAGGGTAAATGGGTGTAAATGGGTGAAGTTATAAATTAAATGGGTTGGTCTCACACTGAAATATCGTAAGACGCCCCTGTTGAGAAACTTACTGGCTAGACTCTGTGGGTTCTGTAGAAAGCATATGCTAATAGCACCGGAATCCAGAGACTATAAACTGGAAAATGAAGAATTGGATTCATCTCGTAGGCTTTCATCAGGGCTCTGCAACTCTGCAATAGAAACAATGTAGGGGTGAAAATACTAAAATGAAATCACTAAGACTGATGATGCTTTGCTTAAGGGAGGGGGTCACGACTATTAGGGATCAAGTCGAGACGACCGATTCCAAGATCATTCACAAACCGATATTTAATACCGTAGATAGAAGTTTTAGCGGAAAAAAATGAAGCTCAACAGAGAGAACAACATGATTGTCAAATCAACACAAATGCGTGTCTATCGTCAGCAAACACCACAATACCACATGACAGAATATGTTCCATAAAAAGAAATGCAGTCTTGTGCATAAGTTTACCTTGTAATGTCTGTACAAGATGCCCAAACAAACCAACATAAGAAACTTCCTGATCCACCGTCTACCAGTACATGACTTTAAAGTTCCATCACAATGATCGTCTTCTTTCTTCCCTGAAAATGCCAAGAGATGTATCCTGTAGATTTCACTTTCCATGGCCAACCCGGTTACTAATAGAAGAGAAGGGAAAACAACAAAAACCAGATGTGGAATAACGATCATCATTATATCGGGAAATGCGATGTACTCCAATTTTCTGCTGACATCTGGCTGTGTTATTACCCATCCCTTGTAGCTCATGTACCCCCTCTCGTTGCCATCGGTAAACACTAGACCATATAGCCATGGAAATAGAACAACGTAGAACAGGTATCCCAAAACTCCATACCATACCAAACGGAGCCTGAATAGTTCTGTTGAGACCCATCCGACACCGTTTATGAAATTTTTGTTGACCAAGAAATTCTGCAATGTATACTGTTTATTGGAGACACTAGTCATTACTATTGGCATAAGTAGAACAAAAAGGAGAAGCCCAAGGCAAAGCCAGAGTATCGGAAAATACAATGCATCCCATTGGCAGCCCATAACCATAAACTCCTTCCATGTCCAGGATAGGAGTCCACGAACACCATTAATTGAAAATGGCCTTAAATCAGTTAAGGTAGATTTGCCATAAATATCGATCACTTCTATTTGCAACCAGTATCTCTCAGGATTCGGATCCTCAAAAGCTTTAAAATTCCAAGGTGCAGCATAGAGATTTCCTCTAGAGTTGTCGAACTCAAGTTTTGTCATAGATGCCTCCAGAACAGAAGCAAAAGATCCGAATTGTGAATCATAAACTTGAGCAACTACAGATATGAGCGGAGTTGAAGAGAAAACCAAAGCTCTTATTGTCATGTAATCAGATGGTTCTGCAGTTTGACGTTCATAATCTGTTGATAAGGAAGATCTCCACATCAACCGTGAATCCAATGGAAACGTGGGTAAAATGAAAGTTTCTTTAAAATCCGATTTCAAACTGATGTCAACAAATGAAGTGTGACCTCTATCAATGGCCACAATGCGCATGGCTCTATTCTTCCTCCAATCGCCCATTTCCCACTCCCAGAATTCCTGGTTTTCTAATGATGCATTTGGAGAACTCTGGGAGGGAGTCTGATATATATTTAGTTGTATAGAATTATTTCCGGGTTTATGATGCCGTTTCAAGTTCTTTCCAAAACTTGTATGGAGATGGCCACACAGGTAAGCTGATATTGAATGCTTGAGAAATATATCTTTCAGCGTCTTTCCAGATTCTGATGCTGCAGAAAACGAAAGAGGAAAATGCCCAAATGAAATCTTTGTCACTGGTTTTGTTGGCTCAGTGTCCCATTCTGAGAGCTTGGAATCCAGCTCACTTAATAGTATATCTGTTGGATGGCCGAAAAGATTGGTTGGCCCTCTGAGGCCAACAGCCATTGTGCTGTCAATCCCAACAAAAAGATGCCTTCTCTTTCCTGTCTACATGATGCAGTATTGCAGTGAACATAGACTCTGTAATAATAAATTACAAGCTTAATGATCGCAAAAGAGTTCCTAATACAATGTATATATTTGCAATAGAGTTTCTACTTGTCGGATGCTTTGCCAGTGTTTTATATGATACGGAGTAATAATAAGAATAATAAATATTAATAGCAAAGTCTTTTTTTGGAAATACTCTTGATTGGATCTAAACCAACATTGATTTGGTACTTTCACTGTTTCACATGGTATCCGAGCCTAGGTGACTTTGAGCTTCCCGGTCAGTGATTTAGTGTATAACTATCTACATATCTAGCCGAATCGTCTTTCAAATGAGAGCCATATAAATGTATAAATTCACTGCAAAGCCTCGATGATCTGGGGTGATTCTTTGTTGTGCAGTGTGCACCATCCAAACAAAACAGATGCATAACTGTTCTCACTTCTTTGCGTACACACACACACACAAAAAAAAAAAAAAAAAACTAATGCCACATGACCGATTTTACCACCAAGAGACACAGTAAGGAGTTTACCTGAAGTGTGACACCGCTTACTTTGCTAGTTCTACCTACTTGGCCATTGACACTGTACTTTGAAAAGAAATCATATGAGCCACCAACATATGGAACACCAAAATTATCATGATTCCCCCTAACATCATAAAAGATGCCCTTGTCCAGTCCACTTTTCTTGACAACGTCTTCTATTACAGTCTGGTATTCCACCCACTCACGCTCATCTTGTTTCATGGTCAGCATATCTTTGCTCTTCCCATCTAGCAGAAAAGAACAACATGGTTACTAAGGCATGACTGATGATATACAAAAAGTGAGTGTTCTTCAGCAGCGAATTATTTTATTCCACCTCTACATTCAGCTTGCTGTGAAAAAACTTGCCAATTCACTCCTATGGAAACAACATTAACCTAGTATGTATCTCAAAGGCTGCCACCTCAGGCAAGGTAAGATGAGGTCAAATGTACACAATCCTAACCCTAGGCTGCGATGAAGCACAGAGAGGTTGGAGAATCACATCGTGGTTAAGTGAATCATTGTGCTTTATTCTATCATATTTCAAAACCATACAAACCGAGTTTTTGACTCCATTGGAAATGGAAGAATCACACAACAAAACAAAAAATGTTAAATGGTCTACCCACCGAATTTTTTTATTCTACCTCTTCATTTACACGGTAGTGCATAGATTCTCAATCTATGTAAGCCACTATCAAAAGTGATAATATTCTTCAATTAAAAGTCAATTCTAAAAATGTGACCAAGTTTTTCAAACACAACACTCTAGGGTTATTCACCAAATAAACAATTAACTTTCGGTATCTATAGCAAAACTCCTCAAATAACTTCTGCCTCTATACTCCCTAAAGGTGCACCATGAGGTAACTACTCATACCTCATTCATGTTTAGCAGTCACCACCAAGTTCTCAGACATTAATTACGCGACACATCTTAAGACAAGGCAATAACAAACCATTATCCCCTTTTTGATTACAATCAAATGAATGAACATTGGTCTAAATTGCTTATTGGTCATTGCTTCAAAACTAACCAAAGTGAGAAAAAGTTTTGGGCTTTTAGCTTTGCCATCCAAAAGCAATTGTTATAAAAGACTTCATAGGCAACAAAAAACCGTTTCAAGCTGCAGAGAGACATAACAGCCTCTTTGTTCCAAATTGAATATTGTAAACATAGAGACCCTGATTGTAACAAAATGAAATAGAAACATTCAGCAAGCACCCAAGTTGGAGCCACACGCCATCACGCATATAACAAAAACACATGCTTTCTCAGTCTTCCACTTAGTCCCCGTTCTTTTAAAGTGAAATTATTTGAACTAATCTTAACTGAGACGAAATGAATTAGAACTAAAATTGAGTTAAAAGAAAAAACGTGCCTAACAAAGTGCCGTGAAGGTCCCAAGATTTCTCGAGATTTTCAGTCCATTTCATCAACAGCATGTCAGCTTTAATCCAAACAGACGGGTAGGCGAACATTAACCCTTATAAGGAATTACAAGAATGGAAAACAATAGGGGATGGTACCAAGACGAGGTTTAATCCTAACAGAATTTGAGGTGGGCAAACATGAACAGTCCATTAGGAATTGAGGTTATGATATGAACTGGAATCAGCAAATACCAACTGTTATAAGGAATTCTAATTTCTAATGATGGAAAACAAGGGGTGGAGATACCCGCTTTAATCCTTGCAGAACTTTTGATCCACAAACAAGAAAAATCCTAAGAAATTGTACGAGTGTAAATCAATGGGTGATCGAGTGATACGAAGGCTAGTACACTACAAAAAAAATTGAAATAATCCAAAGGAAACCCAATTGATTCACAAAAGCAAGAGAGAACTATAGAACTAAATAGCAAACACCCACCTCCACAAAAAAACAATTCCTTCCGTGAGGCGGATCTAGGGGGGCTAGCAGAGGCGGTCGCCCCCGCTGGAAAATGAAAATGTCGCAAGTTTTAGTTAAAATTTTCAATTTTTTTTCGAGTCCCCCGCTGGAAAATGAAAATGTCGCAAGTTTTAGTTAAAATTTTCAATTTTTTTTCGAGTCAATCTTAAAACATAACTAGTTCACTCCCTAGAATTTTTTGCCCCCCTAACCTCAAATCCTAACTCCGCCACTGCGAGCTTCCGTACAATGATAATATTGTTCCTGTTTTTATTTTAGGCAACTATCTTAATTATAATGCATGTATGAGAGAATAGATGGTTGGTCTGCCACATCAAATAGTTTTAGTTCCAAAGGCAACAAATTCAACCTTGAATTAAATCACCTTTTAGGCAATCAAGCACTTAAGCAAACCAACATATGTAAACTTTTAGCCACTTTCATCATTTCATACCCAGATTTTTGACAACAATCCTATTAAATATCTTCACTTCTTCTCATTTGTGATGTCTGATATCCGTCACAAACTTATGACGAGTCAAGTAAAACCCTTATGGCTTAATAAGACCAATTATTTATGATTCCCTATGCACTATAATTGTTTTCTTATCTACGGATCTACCCATGTGGTAATATTTAACCCGTCACAAGCTTGTGACGGACATACCCGTTACAAGGGAGACTTATTGTTTGAAATATTTACTTCTTTTTGTTGTATGTCCAATTGTCCAGTCAACCCAAAAGCTTTCTAATGCATTTTGCCATTTGTATGCAAATATTGTGATTACTATCATGAGAAATCATGTGGATTGGATTTTTAGGCAATAATTTTCTTTTATCAAATTCACATATTTGGATAATTATAAGTAGCCTTTTGTAATTTATATTCTATAATTCTTATATACAGAGTATGAATTAACACTAGTGTAACTAAAATTGTTCAAGTGTCGGGTTAGTTAATTTTAATGTAATTGTTATTCATTTTTCTTAATTATGGGATCTTAATGACAAAGTTTCTAGATCATATAACGCGTCTACGCCATTGTCAATCAAACAGACAAAATACCCGAGAAACCTATATGTGGCTACGCGCGTCGCGCCTACGGGCTACGTCATTGTCAACCAAACGAAAATAAGACAATGTCGCCGATAAGTAATGAGTTTAGTATTTGATCGTAGTTAACATTGAACAATAGGTTCTAGATTCGATTTGATTTTCTATGTATTTATTGGCACTAAAATATAGACCTGACAAACGGGTAAATCAGATTGGGTTTGGGTCGGGCAATTCGGGTCGGGTTAGTTCGAGTTTGAAATATTATTGGGTTAGTTCGGGTCGGATCGAGTTGTTTCGGGTTTCGGGTGTTTTTCGGGTATGTTGTCGGGTCATTTTCAGGTCAAAGCGGGTCGGGTCAATTCGGG
>JAOWBH010031272.1:0-15744 GCA_028566215.1 Silene coronaria
GTCTAGGTCTGGGGATACCGTCTTAAAGTCTGAACATGGTGTCGACCCCCTAAAGATGGCCCAAGCAACCCAAACGTGACAACTAAATGCCAAGGAAACGGATTCCATGGCGGGAAAAGGGGAAGCAAGGCTCGACTTCCAAGATTTTGCGACTCGACTCAAGATTCGACCAATAACCACTCCCCTACTACGACTCGTGCGACGTGCCTGCAATCTAATGTGGAATCCTTTCCTATGTGACCATATGAGATGCAAGGAGTGAAAATGCGCATAATAGGAAACAAGGGTTGTAACGGGGCTAGGTAGTGGGTCGAAATGGGGTTGGTGTAAGCATCATTATGGATGATGTGGAGTTTCAAATCAAGATGTTGTCAAAATTCCATTTCTCTCAACTTTTACAAAACATGAATATACCAAAGACTCAACATTAGTTGCCTAAAGTCGCACAAAAAATTGGAAATTCGAAACAATTGGAGAACATCCTATGACCTTTATTTAGCAACGTCTTTTTCTACCCCTTTAAAGATGAATAAGGGGTGTTGCTTGACTTTTTTAAAACCTAATTAGTATAGAAATCAAATATTTTTTGTTCTTTTCATAGAATTTTTTTTCCTTTTTCTATTTTTCTTTTCTTTTCTTTTTTTAAAAACCTCTTTATTGAAAGGTATGTCAAAATATAAACCAAAATTCTGACTCACATGAGCATCACCGAATTAGGACGCGGACACCCTTTTTCGTATCACCACAAACACATAGACAACATACTTGATCAAGGTCGGTTGTTTTTGGAATGTAGTGATTATTGTAGGTATGCAAACAAGAGAAGGCTTAGGGGTTACACAAAACGGTCCTAACCTAAAGGGTCGAAAAGTAGGCTTATATGGGAATGTGAGGTTAAAATATGAATTGCAACAAGTTGTTTCAAATTATGAACACGGAAATTAGCATCTCATGGTCTAAGGAACGGACACCACACTTATTCGTCGTGATGTGACACGCCATGCAAGGAGGCCTACTCACAATCCTAGTAAGGTCGAGTATGAATGCACCGGCCCAATGAGGCTCTAAACCTCACCTATGTGTGTAGCTATGTCGAAACCTAGATCTAGACTACGGTCTTCTTAGTCTCACAAGGCGGTCAAACCTCTTCAGCCAAGCCTAATTTTTCGGGTATTCACAAGTGAATAACCAACTAACAAAGAGGTCACAAGGTGCAAGGCACTAGAAGAGAGAAAACACCGTCAAGACATTTATCATCATCAGGGTATAATATTCCCTCCCTAGACCACTTTTGGCAAAAAAACATGTATATACAAACTCAATGCAAGCATAACGGGAATACTAACACATATTTACATGTGAACGAATGCATGCGAGAAAATTAAACAACAAGAATATAAATGTGCAACAATTTGTCTAAATCCTAGCAGCACATCAACAACAGAAATCACAAGTTCCCCAAAGGAACATCCACAGCATCAAAATCCCCTCCTCCTCCATATATTTAACAAAAAAAGAAAAAGAATAATAAAGGAGAATAGATAGAAACGGTTATACCAAGCGTCTTCTCTTCTTTTGCTTTCAATGTCCCGTGTTCCTATGCCACTTGTTAGACAAAACATATATATACAATGCAATATTTATGGAATTTTAAAATTTTTCGATTTTAAGGCATTTTTTGAAATTTGTTTTTGAATATGTACAAATTTACAAATATACACAAGGTGGATATTTCCCTCCCCACACTTAAAACTTACATTGTCCTCAATAGAACGAAATGTAGGGAGGAAATAGGAAAAATAAAATACGTGTTTTTGTGTTTTGAAGTTTTTCAAAAATAAAGACATGTTTTTGGATTTTTTCATAATTTATTAATTCGAAACAATTTGTTTATGTTTTTATTGGGCCTCCTCCCCACACTTATTATATACAACATGGTGTGTAGAGGAGGCAATTTTGATAGATGAAATAACATATTTTTGGGGTAATTTGAAATTAAATAACATGTTTTTGTATTTTTGAATATGAGAATTTCCTCCTCACACTTCTTTATTTACATATGTGGAGGAGATTCGAGAATAAAAGACATATTTTTGAATTTTTTGAAAATTTCCAATTTTTTTTTGTCCTTCAAAAATTTCTAAAAAGAAATACATGTTTTTGTTGTTTTTAAATATTTGATTTTTTTTGGATTTTCAAATGGGATGCAGTGCATGCTCTATTCTAATTGGAAAATTGAAATACGATGCAAAAAACGCTATATGAATGCAACTAAATGTGACGATATTATATGAATTAAAATTCTAATGCAATCCTATATGAATGCAACTATATGTCACACCTATTCTAAAATATAATACAATTACGCTAAATGCATATGAATTTAAATATGAGAGAGAAATTTAAATTAAAGGATCATGCTTGATTTGGATTGTGATCGGGAGCAAGGCTAGCCATCCGCTCGACCGCCTAAGAGTCGGTCTCCTCCTCCAACTCCTTATTCTCATCACTCACCCCGCCGAACTCGTCACCACAGATAATGTCATCCGTGTTCATCAGCATGCTACCCCCCGGTCCCGTCATGTAGTCTCCACTCATCATATAGCCACCACCAAACAAGAAACCACCACCCTCCATGTAACCACCTCCTGAACCAGAGGCTCTCATGGTCCCTCCCTCTCCTAACATAGAAGGAACACCTCCAAACCACTGAGCATTATGCCCCTCTCCTTGAGAGGCGGCCGGAGTAGGGAAGACCGGATGACTAAAATAGTCGGGATGGACATTTAGGTCCTCATAGACAAGGGACCCATCTTGGCTAGCATAACCCCCATCCGGAATTAAGTAGTAAGAAGGGTGGTATCCGCCCGGGGTTTTGAATCCCCGCCTCATAAAGTCATCGTGGACCGGGAATTGACCAACGGCTTGGTCGTAGTAAATCCGATCTAGCCTCATGTTGATCTTTTGCCGCTCACTTACGGCCGTTGCCAAATTAATGTCGACTTTCTCCATCCAAGAGACATGGTTGGGATAGAGAGGAGAGTAGGATGGTTGGCTAGACGACCCCTCACCTTGTTAAAATGATTGGAAGGGGCTTTGTTGAAAAGGGGGTCGGGGTTGGGTGAATTGCATAGATGTTTGGGGGTAGGGACCTCCGTTCACACTCATAAACGATGGGCTGGGTTTTCGGAGGATCGACATTCTCCTCCTCGGTCTCAATCTCCAACAAGTAATGCTTGGAATTCGACACTATCTTCATTTTTTGGGCATTAGGGAGAGGCACCGAGTTCTTATCTTGGCCTGCAACTCGGTTTTGCCAATACTAGGAGTTATCGACCGGGTTCCTCTTTATCCACTTAAGGGTATGTTGTAAGTATTCCGTAGAGAGGTATGTTTCCCCGCAAATAGGGGTCAAGGAGCTACGAAAATTTCGTATTAAGCGTTGGGCAAGGTGGGTTATGATCCCACCGACACAAATTTGGGTCGCTTGACCCGGAGAATTGCTAAGCTTGTTGAGGTAGAGGGCCATGTGGTTTGCAATACAAATTTTAAAGGCCGCGGGTTGTTGGAAGAGGTAGGATCCTAGAATGTCCAATTCTTCGGTCCTAAAGCTATGGTTTTCATCCCAGGCAAAGACCGTCCAAGCCATTAATTTATTCAAATACGAATGGCGGCATTATGACAAGTGTTTACCTCCCTCTTCACCCCCAGTTTATCATCCAAACCCGAAATTGTCTTCCAAACCCTCCGATTATCAAAGTTATCGGGTACTCTATGGGGAGAGGATGAGTCAAGGCCAAAATGCTCCGCGAAAGTAGGGAGCGTAAGAATATAATCCTTGTTTAGGAGACGGAAATACACAAAAGCTACTTTACCCGATGGTTTATGCTTATCAATAGGAGCTTAAAAACTCCCAAGTAAGGCAGGGGTAAGTATCCTCGTACATATCATACATATGTCGCATCCCACATCCGCAAAAAATCAACGGAAATACAATCTAACGCTGAATCCCGCATCGATTGATGATGTATAAACTTAGTAGCGGAGAGGGGGCGTTGTTTAAACAAGACGAATTTACCTTTTTGCGTTATCGATATGAATTGGAGCCCCAGAAAGTCCGGATCGGGGCTCATGTCGGTGACCTCGGCCGCGACCATCTCCGCTTGGTGAAGAGGAAGATCCCCTCTATGAAGCACGAACCCTTTTCTTTGGAGCCATGGTTGTTTGAAGGGTAGGGTTAGTGTTTGTGGGTTATGGGTTGAAGGATGGTGAAGGATTAATGGTGTTTTAAGGGAGGTTTTGTGTTTAGAGAGAATGAGAGATTAGAAATTATGAGGAAGATGAAGGGTTTCTCGCTTGTTTTAATTGTATCAGAGGCCTCCCAACCGGTACCGTCACCGACCGCCGGTCGACCGGCTGGGGGTCTTAGCCAAAATACGAATTTTCAAAAAACTTCAGGAACCTTCTAGCCGGTGAAGGGACCGGCTGGGAGTCTTATGCACCTCCAATTTTTCCTCAAAATATCAGAAACATCCTACCCGTTTGGCACGTCGGCCGTCGGTGTACCGGCTAGTAGTCTCTCCTCACTCAGAATTTACTCGATTTTCTTCAATGTGGGGTCCCAGCCGGTGAGCCGGCTGCCGGTCAACCGGCTAGTGACTCCCTCACCTCAAATCTAACTTTAATCTTCATGGGGTAGTCCCAGCCGGTGAACTGGCTGCCGGCTGACCGGCTCACACCCCTCTTCACTTCAATCTTCAAATTTTTCTTAAATTTTCCAGGAACTTCCAAGCAGGTGGGCACACCATCTGCCGGCTAACAGGTTGGAATGTTCAGACCTTTAATACTCACAATTTTTTCCCAAAGGCTATAGGAACTTCCCAACCGGTCCATGGGCCGTTTGCCGGTCCACCGACTGGGAGGTTCAGTCCTCGAGTTTTTTTCATTTTGCTCTCATTTCAAATCCTGACTCTTCACTTAGCCTCGTTTAGCGTGTTTTCCCCCTTGACTCCGACTCGCCTTGTCTGGATGCGGGCTAAGTGAAGGCAATCATCGTGTATTCCTTATCGACCCAATCAACATCTATATGACAATCCCGTCACAAAATCCCGTGAAACATGATCAAATCCAAATGCTCTTATAGTCTATCTAAATGCATGCTATGTACAAATGGTGGTTCTTGTGGAACTCCACCAAACCGACAACTTTGGAAAAGTTTCAACCAACCGAGATCACCCCTTGGTGTCCTGCTATCTCTCTATCATCTTCGTTATTTGACTTGGACTAATTAATGCACAAAAGCTTGCTTTCGACGACGTATCATGTAAACCACTCATGGAGCGGTGCACTTCTATCCTTTTTCGGCCTATTTCCTCCTTGAGCTCTTTCTTATCATTATCGAGATGTTCATCCTTCTCATGGCAAGGGTCATGTTCCCTATTTCCTCTCAACGTCTTTTTCAAATTTTTCGGTTCTTTCTTCACGGACTTTGTCCTTGTCTTTGGAGGAGTGTCGGGGGAGGGGGTGTTGGTGTGACCCTCTCCGCCCTCAATGGTGAAATTCTCATTGCCTTTTTCATCGTCTACCATCCATACTAGAGCTATCTCCCTCTTGTCATTCCCTTGGGCTAGGAGGTAGTTCAAAATTTCAATACCTAGCACGTCCTCCACAATCGGCTTTTCCAAAGCACTTGGCATTTTAAACTCAAACCATTTTTTTGCAACCTTTAAAGAATAATCTTCCCTCTTATACATCTATGGTAGCTTCTTCGGTAGCCGAGCATGGCCTACCGAGAATGATGTGAGAGCTCCTACCCATGGGGATTTCCATCACAACAAAGTCGGTGGAGATTGAGAGCGTCCCAACTTTGACTATCATGTCCTTAAGTAACCCAATTGGAGCTTTGATTGTTCCGTCGGCAAACTAGATGGTGATGGGAGTACGGGACAAACTTTTAATACCAAGACTCTTCACAATTGCGAGCGGTATAACGTTAACACTTGCTCCCAAATCACATAAAGCATAGTCAATTTTTTTATTTCTGACAGTGCATGGGATTGAGAAACTTCCCAGATCATCTAGCTTGATGGTCACTTTACTCAACATAACCGAGCTACACACTTCCGTTAAGATAACACGTTCATGGTCATCGGGACTTCTTTGCTTTGAAATAACTTCCGATAAGAAGTCGGTGTAATAAGGCGTCTCTTTCATGGATGGAAGGGTGGCTTCTATCTTCTTCACTAAATTCATGAATTTCTCCTATCGTGAATCTTCAATGGGCCCCTTCACCCTTTGAGGAAAAGGTAGAGGCGGCGCATAAGAAGGCTTTGGTGTAGCCTTGAGATCCCCAATTAGCAACTTATTCTCTTCTTGGTCTTCATGTTGTATCGCCATTATTTGTTCTAAAATAAATTCGTCTTCAATTTTGCTTCTTATTTGCTTCCCAACTTTGACGATAGTCAATGTAATCGGGTCATCATTCTCTTCTCTTGTCATGAATGGTATTGTCATTGACTCACCCTTTAGGTTAGGTGGCATGCATGTTTCTTCCGTTTCTATACCAACTCCCACCATTATCGTATTCACTTCTCTTATCTTCGAGTTGTCTCTTGCTTGTTGTCCTTGCCCTAGCTAACCCCCCAGAGGTCGTATGGGGTTAATAAGAGCTTGGGATGCCACTTGAGACTCAAGATTCCGATGGGAGGCGGCAAGATTTCTTATCTCTTGTTGGGTTAAAGTGCTCAAGTTCCCAATGTCTTGTTGGTGTTGATTTGACATATTTCCCAACATCTTGACCAAGTTGTTGTATTGAGTGTCTCCCATGGAGTTTCTTTGTAGTGGTGGTTCTTGAAAGGGTTGATTTGTTAAGGAACATAAAATCCATAATCGTAATGGTTGTTTGAACCTTGATTGTTGGTGTTTTGGTCCCCATGATTGTTTCCTCTAAACCCTTGGTTATTGAAATTTTGCCTTTGGTTGTTGAAATTTGCCCATTGGCCTTGGTTGAACCCTTGATCTCTATTGTGAAACCCTTGATGATATCCTTGTTCTTGATTCCCTTTATTGAACCCTTGATTATATCCATGTTCTTGGTACCCTTGATTTCCTTGGTTTTGAAATGGTTGGTTGTTGTTGTTTCCTTGGTTTTGATTCCCATAGTTCGTCCTTTGATGTTGGCCGCCACCTCTTGGAAAATAAAATCCCGGAGGATTTGTTTTTTGTGCTTGGGGTTGTATAGGTGGTGGGTTTTGAAAAGTGGTACTCTTGTAGCTCAAATTTGGATGATTCCTCCAACCCGGATTGTAAAAGTTAGAATTTGGGTTGTTGTTGAAAGATGGCCTAGGGGAGATCTAGCGAGATTGAAAGCTTGGAAAGCGTTAACATCTTGGACATTGCCTTCACCCATCGCATCATAGTAAACGTTGTTGGCACAAATGTCAAATGTAAGGCCTACTCCTACACAAGAGTCACAAGTGGGTGCATGTACAACCTCATCTATTGGTGGTCCATGGGATGTGCTAGCTTGATGAACTTTCTTGGTGGCCATTTAATCAAACTTCTTGGTCGACAAATCTATCTTAGCGTTCGTCTCCGCATTGTTGATGAATTACGATGGAGGTTTGCTTCTCCTCAAGGTATTACCTCTTGTACCATAGTTTGCCACCGAATCAACCATTTTCTTAATAAAAGCCGATCTGCCCTCTTCTCCTAGGTGGTCGAAACCTCCTCCCGCCGATGTGTTAACCATCTCTTTGATCCTTGGTAGAAGGGTTTGAAAGAAAGTTTGGGTCACGTACCACCCTGGAATGCCATGATGAGGGCATCTAGCAATAAGATCTTTGAATCGATCCTATGTCTCTCCTAGGGACTCTCCATCCTCTTGTTGGAATCTACTAATTTGGTTTCGAAGCATTGCGGTCTTGGAGGATGGGTAATACTTTTCTAGAAAGGCCTTTGAAAGGTCGTCTCAAGTTGTTAAGGTATTGGGTGTGTGATTGTTCAACCACCTATCGGCCTTATCCGCCAAAGTAAATGGAAATAGCACAAGGCGTAATGTGTTCTCTGGCACTCCATTCCTTTTCATGAGCCCCACCTTGTTTTTGAACTTTCTCAAGTGGACATGAGCATCCTCATTTGGGTTTCCATGGAAGCAATCCCTCTCAATCACTCCTAATTGGGCCAGGTGTATTTCAAATTTGTTCGGTTGTAAAGTTTCAAAATTTATGGGGGGTGAAGAATCATCCGGATTCGGTATGTTTTGTGATCTCAATGATGCCATTGGTGTTGTATTTGGTTTATTTGGTGGTGTAGTTGGAGGTGTTTGTAAGGTATGGAAGGGGTTTTCTAAGAATGGATTAATTGTGATGGTTTGTTGTTTTTGAGTTGTGGTTTCAAGGTGAGTTGGAGATGAGGTGCTAGCTTGGTCTATTGTGCTCGAAGTAGAATCTCGGACTCTTGCATGTGTTCTTTCCCTTAAAACTCGGAAAAGTCTCTCGGGGTCGGAATTATAGAACAAGGTGTCTTCATCTCCTCTAGGAATGCACTCAAACAAACCGTTAGATTCCTAGTACTTTTTGGGCACTAGGGATAAGCAATAACACACTAACTCTACAAGAAACTAGTCACTACTCAAACAAACAAACAATTAAACTAAGACTAAGCCTAAGACTCCAACTAACTAAGTATAACCTAAAGTCATCCCCGAAAACGACGCCATTTTGATGGTGAGTTTTGTCGTCGTTCCCATCATCAAGAACAATTTGTAAATAACCCAATTTAAGTAATATAAATCGGGGTCGAACGCAAAGATAGCGGGGGTTACTACCTAGCTTGTTTAAGTCTCAATTTAGTTGAACAATTAAAAGAGGTTGATTATTTCTAAACTAGGATGCATACAAGATGTAAAATCAAACTAAATCAAGTAGTTGCAAATTAATGAGGGGAAAGATAGGGTCTTTGGGTCATCTAGGTGAGATGGGTGTGAAAATGGGATTAACAAGTTATGGGTAGTCAAATGGTAAAGGTTTAGTCACCAATTTCTTAACATCTAAGGTTATCACATAATCATCATTTTGCTATAAACCCAATATACATGCACTATCAAACATCTCCTTTCATTCATCAATTAAGGAAACATTAAGCAAACATCAACCATAAGCATGAATTTTCATTCACACAATTCATCGAGCACCTTATATGCACGTGTAAGAAGACCAATTAATTGCCCAAAACCCATAAGTTAACTACGCATAATCAACACCCTAATCCAACCGAAGATCCCCCTAAACCCTATAAGAGTCTACTCACACATAAGTAGTTGAAACATAATTAAAAATAAGGAAGATAAATATGAACAAGCAACAAACATTGTGATTGTTGAAAGTATCAACAAGATGAAAAATAAAGGAAAGAAAATAACAAATATGAAAACTTGAGACAAAGAGTTATACCAAAGATTTCAACTTTGATTTATAAGGGAAGAAATTCTACAATAATCTTCACTTACAACCCAATAACTTAAGCTACCAAGCTAGTAAAGACTAATTTCTAACTAATTTAAGGAGTAACTAAATATTTGATTAGGAAAAGATTAAGATGTAATTAAGCCATGAAATAGTAAATTTCAGATCTTGGGTTGTGTGCACAAATGAGTTAGGGAGGGGGTATTTATACTTTTTACAAAAATTAGGTTAAAAATTACAAGTGATGGAAATGCGGATTTTGTACTCCCAGCCGGCCGGTGGCCTACCCGGCTGGGAGGCTTATGACTTTTCTTCTCTTCAAAATGGGTCTTCAGGAATTCCCAGCTTGTGTCCGACTGCCGGTTGCCTCACTGGCTGAGAGGCTCCTGTTGATTTTCTTCTTTTATTTACTTCCACTCGTCCTCCAAGCCGGTTCACCGGCTGCCGGTGGCAACACCGGCTGGGAGTGTCCTGTAAGTTTTCTTCCATTTTTTCTTGTCTTGGCTTAGGAGGGGTTCCCAGCCGGTGGCTCGGCTGCCGGCCAACCGGCTGAGAGCTCTTTCTCAGCTTCATTTCTCCTTCTTTCCTATGCTCACATCAAAACCGTCTTACTTGCTCTCACATCCTTATTTTCGCCTCAAATCCTGCAAGACGGGATACGAACTCATAGAACGGGAATTGGGATTCAAAATGCAAGTATAGGCCCTCAAAATCGTATCAAAACAGGTTTAAAAGGCATCGGAAAGAGGGAATAATCATGACGAAATAAACATATATCAGTGGGGCACCCCATTGTTGCAGCCACTTCCCCATTATTTGGGGCTTCTCTAGTTTTAGGAGAGGTTCTCAACAAAAACCAAGGCACTTTATGTGTTCATTTGGGGAGGTTCCCAAAATTTTCGGGTATTAATTAGTATTGATGGGGAACCCCATTGTTTCATAGATGTAGTTATAAAACGGGGAGGATAAATGAAAAAGTTAGTGAAAAATAAGGTAGATGAATGAAAAAAAGAGATGTAAAACATGGGGCACCTCACCTTTATGGATGCACTTAGCGTCAATGTATGGCTAATTAGTATCAAAGGCAATTGATGTATTAGATTAAGGTGAGCTTTACCTTCATTTGGATATATTAGATGCTCCTCATGATTATTAATGAAATTAATTACACTAATTTTAAACCCGTGAAATTCACGGTCATTTTTAAAATTTGTTGATATTTACTCTATTTTTTTAGCTTTTAAGAATTTCAGTTGCCTTTTGAAGGTCAAAGTTTCCAAACTTCGACCGTAAATATGTTGAAGAATAAAAAAAATTGTAAAAATAAACTATTTACGCATATTATCGAAATATTTGTTGCTAATTTTTTTCAACCAAAAATATAACATATAGAAGTCGGAAAATATGGTTAGAGTTCTGTCTTGGAGAGCATAATAAAAAAATGGGAAAATGTTTGAAATTAATGTAGTAAAAAGGCATTGAACCCTATTTTTTACCTGTATTCCGACTTTGACCTGACTTATGACCTGTATGACCCGACCCATTCAACCTGTCTGGCAGGTCTACCAACACTCGTACGACATGTGAGCTCAACCTTATATAAAAAGATTAGTTTACAATGTTTATTTGACGCATATAAATTTAATTTAAAGTGATTATAATACCCGTGATTTGACTCGTGAACGTGAATCTTTCTATAAAATAAAGTGCATTTCCTTGACAACATTAATTAGGACATAAATTCTTATTTGTGACGGCAATACCCGTCGCAAGCTTGCGACGGTCAAATACATACCATATTGCATGAAACGGGTACTGGGTATGATGTACAATTTATAATAAAAAAAAGGCTAGTGGGGTATGATGGGAGATAGTTAGGCGGCAGATTTGTGTGGGATTGACACCCACTCATGCTTATTATATCTTCATATTTGTACTTATAATATTTAATACCCAATATTAGCTTTAATACTTCAGCATCAAATGCTCACATTATACACAAACATCATCTTCATCTTTTATGTTCCTTCTATGCTAAGCCTTACTAAAATCTGTAAAACAATCATCATTTATCTCTATTTTCCAGTATTTACCTCTCAAAATCTCTAAAAAATGGCATTTCAACCATCACCAAAATCAGTGAAACCCAAAAAAAAATTGGCAGATGGTGCCATAATTGATGGTTCCATGTTCATTTTCATTGTTACAACTTACAAAAGCCACAACAATATCACTTTTATTAATAAACATGAGAAAGAAACAAGCAACAAAGAGGACACCGCCAATTGTTTAATTTTTAGATTCAATATTTAGAGTTTACTTTTTGAGTTTAATTTTTAAATTCCATGATCATTACCATTTTTAGTTTGATTTTTTAATATTTTTAGTCCATTTTTAATTTCGGTAAATTTACTTTTCATTGCTACTATTGAATTTTTGTTGGTGATTGTTACCAATTTTAGTTTGATTGGTTACAATTTTATATTCATATTTCTTTCTTACGGTTATTATGCTTTGTTAAACTTTGAATCAATTTATTCTTTTGATCAAATTCCAAGATTGTTCCCATTTTCATTTTGTATGAAATTTTGATTAAAGAACATAAGACAATGTCAACATATCGAGTTCACTTTTTTTTTTTTGATAAGTGAGTTCACTTGTTTATATACTAAAATACTTTGTAACCAATTTTAGAGGTTTAACAGTGCTTGAGAGATGCTAACAATTTGATCACTTAAGTAACATGTAACAGACTAAAATATGTTCAATTTTCTAAATGTTTGTGAGCATAGTTAACTGGGTGTACTCTATTTACCACATCACATATTAGTTAAATGAAAATGATGACTTATACCCTTCAAATGGTCACATAATAAAATTTAGGTAAACATGTTCTAAAATATAATATATGACCATTTTAAGGATAGTTGTTTTCATTTGTATATTCTAATGGAGTCATCTGAAATGCTAACATATGGCGACATATTGAATAATTTTGTAAACATGTTTAGACGTGCATTAAGTTTCCTTAATGCAACTATATGTTTATGTCCTTCTACAAAATGTCGCCATCTTTAGACTGGTCACATATTGAACGATAAAGTAATCAATATGTCAATATTTCTGCTTAATATGTAGTCATTTCAGAATAATATGTCACCATTGGAGTTACATATTTTATACATACTCATATTTTATGATCATATTTTAAAAGGCTACATATCCTGACTGAATTGGTAACATTTTTATTTGTATATTCTAATGAGGTCATCTGAAATGCTAAGGAAATGGTGACATATTGAATAATTTTGTAAACAAGTTGAGATGTGCTTTAAGTTTCCTTAATGCAATTGTATGCTTATATCCTTCTACGAAATGTCACCATCTTTAGACTGGTCACATTTTGAACGATAAAGTAAACATCTCGTAATATAAACTGTAACTTGTACTACGGATTATCAAATCTTGACCGTCACTTGGAATACTATCATCTATAACTTCATCACTTATGGTGCCGGGTCGTCATTTTCGTCCTCTAAAAGCAATAAATTTGAGAGGTTCATCCGCCATGTTTTTCTTTTTAATTTGCTGAATGTTAGACTGCGATTTTTCAGAATTTTGAGATGTAAATTTTGAAAAGTAAGATGAAAAATGGGAGAGTGATGTTCTAGAACTGAAGTGGTCACGTATTAGACAAATTATAATATGACACCATTTTTATTCATATATGTTATGTTGATAAAATTCATTCAAATCAAATCAAATATAATGTAAAATGGTTATATTTTCTAACTGAGCTGATAACATTTCATTCAAATATCTTATGTCAGCATTTTAATTCAATATGTTATCATTCTAAGATTCTTTTTTTTACAATAAAATCCAAAGTAATGTAAAAAGAGCCACATATTCGACTAAAATGGTTACATTTTCTGACTAAATTGTTCTGCATAAACTCTAAACTCTAAACCCTTTATATTCATATTCTGTCTAAAATTGTTACATATACTTACTATGATAGTAACATTTTATACACATAATCACATGTGACCATTCTGATTCATATATGGCATGATCATAAGATTTTACATTCTTCTATACAAACAACTATCATCTCATTTCCCCGCCCACACTTCTTCAGGGCTTCTTGGCTTCACTACCTCCCTTTGCGGCTCCAACACCACCATCGCCCGTGACACCCTTTTTCCTCGCGGCTCTAGTTTAAGTGCAACGCTTGTGAACTCGCCATTTAAAGTGGTTACTTCTTCTTCAACACCCATCGACTGCAAACAAGCATCTAAAATCAATATGTACCTATTTTATCTAACTTTGTAACGCTACATTTTTATGCAAATTAAGAACATGTTAAGTGAAGAAATACACAAAAAATATGCCCACTTTAACTGACTTTATCACCATTTCAGTAATACAACGAACTCTAAAATGGTCACAAATAACACATTGATAAGATGTAAAGACACCCAATTTGTGACCATTTCATTTAGACAACATTGAACCCTAAAGTGGTTACAAATAACACATTGCACATATACAAAACTTGTTCATATTTTAACAGCGAATGTATCTACCAACATCACTGACTAATTTAAGAAAATGTAAAGGTGCGAATCATACAAAACAAATACCCAATTTATCTCACTTTGTGACCGTTTAATTTACACGACATTGAGACTTAAAGTGGTTACAAAAAACACATTGCACCATTTCAGAATCATAAAAAACCAATACAAATAATATACAAAGAATGTACGAATCACTTTGACAAAAGCATATACTAATCATTTGCATGTGTCTATTTTTAATCCATAAACAAAAGCATATACAAATAATCTGAAAAACAACAACTAATCCATTATATGTTGACATGGATCACTTGGATGTATCCGTTTTTTAACCACAAGCAAACAAATAAACTGAAAATAAAATGTGAAAAAGAAATAACCTCTTCCAACATCATCTATTGCCTTTAGAGATCTAGTATTCTTCTTAACCGGTTGCCGTCTTGTTGATTATTTGGTTACCATCTGATAATGTTCTATATTTTCGTTGATTTGTCATTTGTATGAAGGTTTTAAGATGAGAGAGGAGAGATTTTGAGAGAGAATGTGACGTCATAATACTTGAAAAGAAAGAAAATGAGAATGGGGAAATGATACGTGAAATGGGGGGTAGATTATTAGGTTAAATATTGATTTTTGAATTTTTGTGGAAAAGTTGTCTTAAGATTTTTTTTTTTTTTTTAATTACCAATATGTCAACTCAATAACATCAAATCTGCTGCCAATTTACAACTCTTCCATCTAGTTGTTTTTTCTACCATTTTCTATTTAAATGGTACTATTCGCAACCCGTCACAAGCTTGTGACAGATACCTCCGTCACAAGCAAGACGAATACCTCCGTCACAAGCAAGACGGATTGCTTAACATTTTCAAGTGGTTCCTACAATGCAGTCTTCGAATATGGATGTATAGGTGTTATTAAAAAGTTGACAACGTTACCCATCTATAATAGTTGGGTAGCATTACAACTTCAAAACCTAAAATAAAACAAAAATCGTCCACAACGTTAATGAACTTTCTATTTTATCCCTCTTATAATTTTCACTTAATGACTTTACTGATTTCAAAATTAATCGAATTAATGAACCAAAACTATGTGAGTGAACTAAACAAAATTAATCGACAAATAAACCAATTATATTTAATCGACACACAAATCAATTAACAAACCACTAACAACAAACAAGTCCCATTTAATCTAAAAAATAGTTAAAAAATGAGAGTTTCATGTCCAAACCTAGGTAGAGACATGAGAGTTTCACGTCTCTACCTAGGCTGGACAGGAAACTTCCATGTGGTCATGTCTCAACCTAGGTAGAGACGTAGATACATAGAACCCGTCTCAGTGTAGGTCGAAACAGGGGAGTTGAACGCCTAAACCTAGGTTGATACGTGGAAGTGTCTCGACCTAGGTCGGCATGTGGGAGTTCCATGACCAACCTCATTTTAAAAAAAAAAATTAAATAAAAAAAAACAATTCGATTAATTTAACATTGTTTCGATTAATTTGTTAGTAATTCGATCTTAGTTGCAAGTTTTGATTTATCGATTAGTTTAATTGAAATGTTTGGGCGGTAAATTCATTAAATCTGTCGACGATTCGAAATAATGCATCGACAACATATAGCAAATGGGTTGGTTACATACATCCATAGCCAATAGAGGATAAGCTTATTTGAAATTTTTTGAGCCCAAGAC
>JAOWBH010031383.1:0-15743 GCA_028566215.1 Silene coronaria
TATAAAGTTTTTAAATTCACGTATTTCCGCTACGTAATTGCATGCTTTATTTATTGCTATTCGCGAGGGTGTCACACCTAATAGTGCGCTAAGCTATATATCTCATAGTTATCATGATTTTAATCCATAGTCTCATGTTATTCATCCTAAACGGGTTTCATCTTGTCTACTTTATGCTCTTAGTGGTTACCTACATCATTTTTCCCTTTCGCAAACTCTTGTCACCTTATAAATCCTTAAACCTCCAAGCAAGCTCCTTCAATCATAGTGCGATTCGTAAACTAACTTAAACACATGAGCAATTATCTCTCTTGCCAATGTGTCGTCTATTAGGTATAAATGAGTATCTAAAACAAGTGTAATAACATATTTCTCTTACTCGACCCTTAGTATCAAATAAATCCATACATTACATGCATCTATTCCTCAAATATACCTTAGATATTACAACCTTCCAGGTGATTCCTCCAAAACTCTTTGTCACTTCAAGTAGCTATCACCATGGGCAAACTAGTTCCTTAATATGTCCATAATAAGGTTCATTTACCTCAGTTTAAATCAATCATTTATTAATTCAAAAGTTTTCAATAGTCTTTCCTCATATGTTCCAAAATTACGATGACTCCTTAATACTATATTCCTAAAATTATGTTCATCAAGTAAGAATCACAACCGTTTGGTCTAAGTTTTCCATTTCCTCAAAGTCACATCGCCCTCTATATCAACAATGTCATACCTATGTAATTACTTAGTCGTAACCAAACCAAAAGGACCGATTGCTCTCTCATTTGAATCTATTAAGTTCTCCAAGAATACGCAATAGTAATCCATCAATCACAAAATACATCTCGATTACCCAACCTCATTTTTGATCTTATGTAACCAAAAGTACACTAACTATCAAATATATATAACTCAATGAATTAAGCAAGGCTACCCAAACAAAATTATATTCCTATATCTTAACAATAATCCTTTAATATTCATATCATATTTGGAATTACTCCGATATATAATTCGAATCCTATCACCTGAATTACTTTTCATCTATATCTTTTCTCAAATATTTTCTACACATGCTATTCTTAAATCATCGATCTCCAAATAAATCATCATCAAATATAATAGTGTAAAACTCGTCATTTTTTTTGTATTCGACTAAGTAGTTCCTAATAATCCACCAAGTTAAATCGTATCATTAGTATCATAATCTTCCAAGAAAAGTTATCTACTCATATATCTTAATATTACTCTTATTATTATAATAACACTAACGAATTCATCGATAATTTCCTCAAATGAGTGGTTACATAGTTCCTTAAACTTCCATGCATATGAGTCTCTCATAAGTCATCATTATTTCTTAAGTCCTTGGAATCAATAATACTCAATTCATCTGTCTATTTGAAAGCTAAATTCCATTTTCGATACTCCTTTATTTCATTTTTAGGCTTTCCTTTTTCTTATGTCCCTTATTAAAACATTATAATAATCACGTTTTCCTCTCAAATTATAAAATTTAGGATATCTAAAACCCCAAGTATAAGTAAGCGATTCTTTCATACAAACTCCCTAAACTCTCATTTCCTCAAGGGTGTCTTTTATATATAATCTAGCAAATCATTTCAATCAAGCACTTTTCCCCAAAAGTTTCTTACTAATATCAACAACAATACAACACTATACCTTTTCTACCACATGGAATCTTTTCCTAACTTGATTCATCTTCTCCACAGACTAAAGGTTCTGGATAAGATTCACTATTCCATTGATCATGAAATTAATCTCCCTTCAACGATGTATAACCAACTTGCCTACTATATTCTCACTTAGCTCATATAACCACGAATATAAAGTTAATTCAACAACAACATTTCTTATAACTACAATTCAAATAGATACTATCATACCTTCTTCCCAGTCTCACAACACTTCTTAATACCCATTACCTAGAAAAATATTTAAGAAATTGGTTATATCATCCAACATCGGTAACATAACTCTTATATCTAATTTTTGTATCCTTCACCTCTAATATCCTTGAAATCGTTCAACTTGAATTTATCAATTACTAGTAGTAGGACTAAGTACAACATCACGTACAATTTCATTTACTATATATAATTAGCACAATTCTAACCTCTTGATAAGGCTACAGTATAACCAATCTATAAGCCATTCAATACGTAAATCCAAGCAACGATCAATGTTACTAACCTCATGTATCTTCATCAAATAAGCCACACATCGCAATTATCAAACAATCCTCATGTATCTTTATCAAATAAGCCATACAACGCAATTATCACCATCATTAGTCCATAACCTACAACACTTCAATATACTCGTGCAAAATTGCATTTCACCTCATAATAACATACCTTATTGCATTCCATTGCATAGCTCTTTTCGATCCATACTTATCAAATATCCAAGTCAACTCCAACAATTCCAATATACAAATAAGAATATATTACGGGTACACAATAATAAGAGATAAAACGTCCCCATAACCCACACTCATCTCACACGTGACACAATTTTTTTTTTTTTTGAAAACTTGTGAAAAACTTTTCCTAAGATCGGTCGAGTCACGGGCAGTGAAAAGATATGAAGATCAAGTCACCTACTAAATCCGCTCTGATACCATTTGTAACACCCTCGATTTCCAACTATTACTATTTTAAAACTTTTACCTCATAAATTGGGGGTGCTAGCGGTGTTACTTCAAATAAAGCAACGATATCAAAATAATATATAAAAGGGTACTAGAATAAAAATAATTTTGCAGCCGAAATAATCTGAATAATGTTTACAACATTCTCAACTCGAAATAACTTAATAACGTCAAGATCTTAAACCAAACCTAAATAAATAAGTTCAAATATTGCGAAAGCGTAAACTACTAGTCTTATTAAATAGGGTTATTTAATGAAAATACTCTGAACTATGGAGGTCCTTCTCAAAATACTCTGACCTATAAATTAACTATGAATATTACCAACTAATGTATCATTCATATCATACTAGAACAAGTGTAAGGGCAACCTGCTAATCCGGTTGCCTTTGTTTAAAAGGCACAAATTACCTTATTTCCCTTCTATCTTTCTACCTACCCTACCCTTATTACTTTCCTCTTATCTGTCTTTTGCATTTTCTTCTTCCTCCTTCTACTGCATTCTAAACTGACGCCATTCCTCTCCTTACACCCGCCCTTCTCCCTCAATTTTCACCATTAATATCACCTATCATAAACCTAGCATCAATTATCATCAAACTACATCAGCACCACCCCCGTCTACAATTCGTCAGAATTACGGCCATCCTCAACCAACACCATTACCCAGATCTATTTTTCGTTTCTTCTTTTTTCTTGGTTTGGGATTTTTAATTCTAATCAATCAAAAGTTAAGATTCTGGGAATTTAGTATTGATAAAAAACAAAAAGGGTTTGTAGATCTGGGTTAGTGATAAATTAGTGAAATCGGGTGGCTGTAATAGTAGCAGTACTATTTAAGATGATGATAATAAAGGAGGAGGTGAAGAAAATCTTGATTATTAGAGACAATATTTTAGAAGATCAAATTGTAAGAGCACATGTGAGCAAGCTAAGGAGATAAAGTTCAGAGCAGTATGCTTCTTTGCAATGTTGTTTGTGTATGTGGTTGTTGGTGTTAGCTGCATATTTGTGGTTTCTATATTGCTGGTAGTTGGGTGGGTTCCTTATTGCAAATCTCTCGTCTTTCATAGCAAAATCTAATAGAGAATGTGGAGTTGGGGGAAGATAATGAAGGGTGGTGTTTTAATGGAGGGTAGTGTTTTAGTTGTGATAGGTGGGTTTAATTAGAATATTAATTTTATTTTAAAAAAAATGCATGTATCGTTGAAACGTAAAGGGAAAAAGATGAAAATGTAAACAAACAAAGAAAAAAAATTGGGCCCAGGTTACCTGCTGCATCAGGTAAAAAATTGGCGGATTTTGTTCTAAGATAAATGATACATTAGTCGGTAGTATTCTTAGTTAAATGAAAGGTTAGAGTATTTTGAGAAGGACCATCATAGTTCAGAGTATTAACATTAAATAACCCTAGTAAAAATGGGGTATAAATATTCAACGTGATTAAAAGAAATGTTAGTTCTGGTGCTCTGTCAATTGGTCTTTCACAGGATCTGCAATGCTATAAACTGGAAAGCAGCTATAAGCTGTATCAGATTGTTTATAGTGATAAAAAAGAAGAAATTAAAATAACCATGACTTTATTACCGGAGAAAGTAATGCAAAACATCAAAGATAAGAAGAAAGCATTACAGATATTTTAATCTAAGGTTGTTATCCACTTGTTACTTCCTTGGTCTATGTAAAAATCTAGTGCCAAACATTAAAATTAAATATCGAATCTTTAAAAAAAAAGTAACAATAAAAACTATTTCTGGTTATCAAACCATATTCCCTCATCGTGATCTTCACGCAAATAAGTTTCATCACGTATTACTTGCACATGTTGACAGTTTGTAGTAATAGGTGACGGTTCATCAAGTTGGTCATACTCTTCTTCATCAACAACACCATCCACCCCGAGAATGCGCCTTTTACCATAACACACAACTGAATGTTTTTTATCCAAAGGATCTTCAATAAAGAAAACTTGTTTGGCTTGAGATGCAAGTATAAAAGGATCATCAATATGTCCAATAACATTGAAATCAACCAAAATAAATCCCATCTCATCGACCTTGATACCTTTCTCACAATCAACCCATCTACATCGAAATAAGGGCACAGAAAAATCCACGTAATCAAGCTCCCATATATCAAAAATTACCCCGTAGTATGATCGTGTGACATCCACTGGTTCCTTACCCCTTCCAACATATTCTATAGATGATGCAACAACGGTAACTCCACTGTTTTGCATTGTACTTTTCTGATCTTGGCGATTTGTGTAAAAGCAGAACCCATTGACATCATATCCTTCATAAGATAAGATGTTAGACTTTGGTCCATACGCTAACCATCTCAAATTCTCACTTATCTCATGTGTTTTATTTGATAACTCCATCATTACCTTGTCTTTAAACCATTGTGCAAAACATCGATTGTGTTCACTTATTAACCAAGCTTCAGGTTTTTTCGGATATTGTCTTTTCAATATGGCAAAGTGATTCTCTAAATATGGATGAACCTCCGTCATATGTTGCAAAACATACATATGGGCCTTGTCAAATAAAGCATGATCAATTGTAATGACCTTTCTTCCCAAAGTACCCTTCCCTTGAAGTCTTCCTTCATGTCGAGATGTAGGAAGTCCAAGAGGTTGCACGTTATTCAAATAATCTTGGCAGAATCCAAGTGTCTCACAAGCAACCGTTGCTTCAATAATACTGCCTTCGGGACGATATCGATTCTTCATTCGTCTCTTATATGTTCCCATCTCTCGCTCCATCGCCCACATGCTTCTCTGAAATACCGGTCCACACAATTTTATCTCTCTGACCAGGTGCACAATTAAGTGAACCATAATGTCAAAGAAACTAATTGGAAAATACATTTCAAGCTCACAAAGTATCACAACAACATCGGCTTGTAAATCATCCAAAGAATCTGGATCAATGTCTTTCGCGTTTATTGCTCTAAAGAATTTACAAAGCTTTATGATGACTTGTCTAACATGATTAGGCAAAACAGACCGAATAATTATCGGCAGTAGCTCAGTCAACAAAACATGGCAATCATGAGATTTCAAACCCACTAATTTTAAATCTTTCATTGAGACAAGGTTACTTATATTGGACGAATATCCATGCGGCACCTTTACTCCCTTCAAAGATTCACACACCACCTTCTTCTCATTCCTCGACAAAGTCGTGCAAGTTGGGGGTAAGTAGGTACGCTTCCCTTTTTGAATTGGATTTACCTCCACACGACCCCTAGAAACCATGTCATATCTCGCTTTGACACCGTCTTTAGTTTTATGAGGCATATTCAACAAAGTGCCAATAATACTCTCAAAAACGTTCTTCTCTACGTGCATGACGTCAATACAGTGCCTAACAGACAAATGCTCCCAATAAGGTAGATCCCAAAAGATAGATTTTTTGGTGTGATATACACCATTTGGTGGAGGTTTGTATGGTTTTCCAAACTCTGTAGTGATATTCTTAACCCGTGAGTGATACTCTTTTCCACTTAGAACTAAGGGGGCTGACCGATGCTCTGTTTTACCATAGAATGCTTTCTTCCTTTTACGATATATATGGTTTTGGTCAAGACATCGACGATGACCCATGTACGCATATTTCCCAGAGTGCTCCAACCAATCGGACTCAGTGTCATCGCCACATACAGGACAACCCTTATCTGTCTTCAGCCTATAACCTGAGAGGTTACCATACGCAGGGAAATCATTGATTGTGCAATACAACATAGCATGCATTCGAAAACTTGAACCGCTAGCTGCATCAAACACCTCCACTCCAATATTCCACTACATTTTCAAATCCTCTATCAGTGGCGCTAGATACACGTCAATGTTATTACCCGGCTGTTTAGGGCCTGATATTAACATCGTCAATAAAATGTATTTGCTCTTTGTAGTAAGTCAAGGAGGGAGATTGTAAATTATCAACATTATTGGCCAACTACTATGTTGGAAACTTTGATTTCCAAAGGGATTAATTCCGTCGGTGCAAAGTGTAACACCCCTGATTTTCGACTAAATTAAAACTAACTTTTACATAAGAAACTGGCCGAAATACAAGGATATTATAATTAATATACAAAGTCTCTTATTACAAAATATTTAATAAAGTCAAAATGATACAAAATCAAATGATGCTTTTACAAAGTCTTTAAATAAATTCTTGACATGAAATAAAAATCCTTTTAAACCGCAGCGGAAGTCACCTGAAAATAAGATCAGAAAACAGAGAAAGACCTACCCCCATGTCGGGTAGCCCAGAAGGGAAAATACGTCAGCCATGGAAAGCTGAGTAACAGTTAATACCTCAATATAAGCGGAATAATTTTTAGTCATGGCGTGGAAACACGTACACGTAAAGATAAAATTAACACGGAGAATAATAAAAACACTCCCCGGGTAACTATCTCAAGCTCAAAGCTACTCCACAATACATAATCTTATACTCTCTTATTCCACTCCACAATACATAATCTTATACTCTCTTATTCCACTAACTATATAGAGCTCAACTCATAACTCATTACTCACTACTCCGTCTCAGTCATTACTCCGTCTCAAAATATAATACTTCAAGTAGTAATATAATATTCCAAAGCAACAAGATATCATATTCTCAACGTCGAACCTAAGCCAAGGACAAGATGGTGAGTGAACTGGCGGGTAAACCGCGAAACAATATTTCCATCTCAATATCGATTCAAAATTCAATAACAACAAGCTCAGTAACCAAGGTCACACACGGACCATAAAACTCAATATGGTACAACGGCCCCATAACTCAATACCAGTAACCAATCTCAATCTCAATATCAATACCGTCAAAAGGTCCAATAATGAACCATGCTCAACACTTAGAGTGTAAACTACAAGCTACTCACCCACGAGTCTCGGTCAAAGGGTACGATAATAAAAACACAATACCGAATCCAACCTTTAGTTCACAATATACCACGATGAAAATTTAGAAGACAAATAATGTTCTCCGCATTACATTATCATGACTACCATCTTATAATGTACTGAGAATAATCAACAATCATCATCTTGCCGTACATTATAAATTGCCAAAGCCATTGCTTACAATTACTCTTTCCAGAAGCTATAGTGACCCAATAAATCAAACTACCATTTTTCTCTAATCCTCTAACTTATCTCCAAACAACATCTTACAGAGAACCCATAAAAAAATAGCTAGTCCTTCACTGATCCTAGTTTCCGTCTCCGTATACAATCAATCGCAACCCTTTAGATAAAATTCAGCCCATCTCACAAATTAATATATAATAATATATAAAACAAATATATAATTACTGATAAAATTAATAGTCACAATTATTACAAGTAACAATCATAAATAATCTCCTTTGATCATCAAAATCGACGAATATAAACAAATAGTACATAATCAAGCAACCTCGAACAATAATAATAGTAATAGGGCCGGTAGAATCGTGTTACCTTGTCTACAAGGGATTAGAGTCGATAAATAGATCGAAAGGACGACGCAAGCAATATCGGGCAGGTAGAGATGAAAAGAAAAGCTAACAACGTAGCACTGACACCCCTTTTTGTTTAGGATTTGATGATGATGATGATTTATGAAAGATAATGGCAATTGATAATTCTATAGTGCCGTACAAAGAAATAAGAGGAGACGGTTGACCAGCTTTATAAGGTTTATGACAAATAGGTTTAGGTTATGTGCCTAGAAAAAGGAACGGAATAAATTTGGCTCATAAGTAAAAAGTAATAAATTCTCTTACCATAAAATCTTGGTATAAAAATAAACCATTAAAATAATTCTAAATGAATATTTATATTTATAAATTGTAAAATAGTCGGGTATTACAACGAAAGATTTTGGTGACGCGGAAAAACCGCGGGGGAGTCAGAATCCCACCAATATGCACTATAATCAAAACGAGAATGATCGTAAAAAACGAAAGTACAATGCTTTTTTAGATTTAGTCTTTTTTTTTTAATGCCCTTCTTTGGGTCTCCTTGCTTCCTTTTATAGATAGTCAGACCCAGGAAACCCTGCTTCTGCACCTCCAGAATCAGCTCCTGAAAATCAGGGATTTTTTCTTAACAACCTTTGACTTTCAATGACTTTATCACAAAAGACTCCTTCCTTGCCCATTCTCCTATGCGTGAGATGCTTCCAGATTTATGGATATTATCTTTCCACCTCACCCATCCTCCTTACTTTAATCCAACCAATACGTGCGTGCCATGTCAACGTGGGCCAAAGGGTAATATTTGCCCCCAACATCACGTATATATTTGTGCTCAAGTTTTATATGGATTCCCAAGTTGCGTGTAGAAGAAATATAGGACGAAAAAGTAGATTCTTTAAATGGATTTTTTTGGTCCTCTACAATTGTCTACAAAGACGTGCCTATTGATTTAATCTAACTTCAAGATATGTGTTTAACTCTTATTTAGGTTAAAAATGCAGATATCAAACCACATCCTATTGGTTGTCGAAATGAAGATCGTCAAGAAAGGCACTCTCTCCGACACAGTTCGCGAGATTGTCCTAATATTAATATTGAACTATCAATTGTTACCTTAGAGTTTGTACCTAAGGCAATAGTTACGTAAATAAATATTATAAAAAAAGTTGTTTATGAGTTATATCCAAGTTTAATATTTTAAAGTTAGATGGAAGTGATCCTTAGGCATCAATCGAGCATATTGTTTGTTTGCGTTCAAGCTAGAACAAGCGTTTTTCAAAATGTTAGCATGGTCACTGTGAGCGGTTTTCTGGGCCCTCCCGTAAGATAGGACCTTATTGTTGGGTAGCTACGCGTTGAGATACACGGCTTCTCGGAAGGGACTACACCTACGTACAGGTGCCATATACAGTTAGATTTGATCGATGGTCAAGACCTTGAAAACACGCACATCATCAATGCATACTCAATTTTGTTGAGTGTTATAAATAAAATGTAGAAAGTAAGCAAATACGTATCTAATAATGTTGTCGTTGCACAATAAAAAAAACAACCAGTATTGTTAACAATTGTTACCGTACAGTTCTATACCAAGGGCAATTGTGACGTCAGACAAATATTTTAGTAATATCATTCATAAGTTATGTACACTCTTAAAGGACTCAAACAATAGACACTTGTAGACAAACTTAATTCTAGCTAAAGTAATTGTTACGGTCACACCCGTTAATAAAGGTGAAAAAATTATGTGTTCAGGATAATACCTTCAACATCAACAAAGGTGATCCTCGGGTCTTCGCACGCGGTCAACTAGTAAAATAAAAATCCTAAAAATCTTATAACACCCAGACACTTCGGAGCAGCATGACTGCGTGAGCACTGAGCATGACTGCTGAACCACTTTCCTGTCAGTCTTGATTATTATTTCCAGCTTCATAAACTTCTACTATCTTCATTAATCAAACATATTCCCTCTAATTAAATCATAAATACTCCTAATTTTTCATCAGATTTAAATAACCCATCTTTTATTTTCAGAATTCCAGGTACGTTAATGAAAACCCTTTTTTAGTTTGAGTAATTATTGTGTGAGACGGTGTTTTTAATATGTGTATTAATTGACTTTTTGACTTGATTAGTTTGATTTTTCAGTTCCTAATTCAATTGTTATCGTACCCCCGAACCAATTGGAATTAAATTAAAAAGTTGGAATCGTCAATACGTCCCATGAATAACAAATTACTCGAATATAAGTGATACTGAAAAAGCGTATTCGCATTGGTTAGGGTGTACGATGATCGATATTGTAAACCGGGTGTACCTTAGAAGTTTTCATGAAGCGGTGTTTGTGTTGTTAGTTTGCTTTCTGTCCAAATTCTTTGGAATTGGGAGGACAGGTGGAGAACAATTCTGGTTAATTCCTTCTTAGCATTTGGGTGAACTAGGTGGGGTTGGGGCGCATTTGGGATTCTTGATCGTCGATTTAAGGTTTTGGTTTGTTCGGGAGAAATTAATTGGTAAAACCGGAATGAATTCAATCATTTAGAGACAAGTTCTTGTTTAAGTCAGCAATATACGTCTTAGAATTAAAACCGGTTCAAGTATGGTGGATTACACAAGGAGGATGCGTAGGGAGTACGGACTAACAAAGAATTGTCTTATACGGAGTATATGATAGTGGAAGCATATTTGACCCATTTTTCGTCTTAAGACGAATATTGTTGTCCTAAGGGAGACTTAGTGATACTAGTAGTTCGATATGTACTTTCATGGACTGGGTCGGTTATGGCAGTTGACATGTGAAATTATGTCTGGCCAAGAGAAAAATTTGTATTATGTACAGGAGTCTTGTTTCTAGATAATCTTGACATATTGATGATAAATGACAAAAAGATATTCTTCGTTAAATCTGTGCTTAGCAGAAACTTCACCTTTTAACTGAATCTAAATTTTGTTTTTTCGTAATCTAATATTCAATGTGGTGGAATTGCTTTACAGGGTTTTTTATGCTTTGGATTAACTTGTTGTTATCTTCTGATATTTGCAGTTATTGTGTTCATCTTGTAAATGGGTGAAGACCTACCTGTATTTGAATCTCCTCGACCACGATCAGGACTGTTAAGAGATCAAGTCCGATTAACTAAAAGAAAGGATTGTGATCGCTATGAGATTGTTCCAATTGATGGCCGTTTGTCGTATGAGAAGGGGTTCTTTGTAGTCATCCGTGCTTGTCAACTGTTAGCTCAGAAGAACGATGGAATAATATTTGTAGGGATAGCTGGCCCATCAGGTGCAGGGAAGACTGTTTTTACTGAAAAAATGCTCAATTTTATGCCTAGTATCGCTGTTATATCAATGGACAACTATAATGACGCCAGTCGGATAATCGATGGAAACTTTGACGGTGAGTTCAGACAATAATCATGTTTTCTTGATCCTAGTACAATTCTGGATTCTTGGTATACCTCCTTTAATTGGTACAAAATTGGAAAGGATCTCATGGGCACCCAAAAGGGATATAAGGAAGTTCATATATGGACAAAGAGAAAATTTATTATAAAAAAAAATCACCCATTAAGTATTGCCTCAAGTGCTTTGGTATATGCATTCAATGTACTGAATATTCCATTCCCCAGTTTCTGGTTAGTAGGAATCTTAAGCCCCACGCAAGTGTCGAGGTGTGTAAGTTGATAAAAGGTGTAATGAATTCCTGTAGGCTGAATGTATCACTGGACACTGGGAGACACCATGGTTCCAACAATACTTGGATACTGATACTTGTCATCGATGTAGTAATTGTTTAGCTATATGTAATTCTTCTTCTTAGCTTGTTTGCTTACCTGCTTTTATTGGATATTTAACAAGTTTGATACATATGTGAAAACCATTATGCACTCGTTTGCCCAGTCATCTTTTTTGTAAACGCAGGTTCTCCTTTGATGTGTTATTGCTTGCCATTTTAAACTTGTGTAGTTCCTGTATAACCTTATACGCTATTCTCTAAATGCAACAAACACAATTATTCTCGCTGCCTTAGCCATAGATCATGTTATGCAGCAGGTTTGATATGTTGAGTTTTGACGGCTGAGGGTTCTAATGGTATTATTTTCAAACAGATCCACGGCTGACAGATTATGATACGCTACTCGATAATATACGTGGCCTGAAAGAAGGAAAGGCTGTTCAAGTTCCAATTTATGATTTCAAGTCTAGCTCCCGGGCAGGCTTCAGGTTTGGATGTCTTTGCCATACTCGTCTACGTGGATTTTATCTTCTCTTAACCAATTGTGGCACATATTTTGGCCTTCAAAGTAAACGATTCTGATAGAAATCCTTCCTCGGCTTCTGGTCCCTTTATTGTGATTTCGAGGATAATCAAGTCTAAAGGGATGCTTATAGATAGTAGTGGGCCTAATGGGTTTATATTTCATTGATGCATTTTATTAAGATATGCCTTTTCTTCACCTCTGTTTGCTTGTGTTAGTTGTCTTCTCTAATCGCTAGGATTATTTAGCAAATTTCAAGTTAATGCTTATGCATTACTTTTCCAAGTTTTTGCCTATAATGCTCTTTGTTTTCAAGAATCTGTCTTAATTATGCAGAACAATTGAAGCACCCAGCTCCCGGATTGTGATTATCGAAGGTATCTATGCGTTGAGTGAGAAATTGAGGCCTTTTCTAGATCTTCGTGTGTCAGTCACAGGTGGAGTACATTTTGACTTAGTAAAACGTGTTTTACGAGACATTCAACGTGCTGGGCAGGAGCCTGAAGAAATTATCCATCAGATCTCTGAAACGGTTTACATTCTCACTATGTTTCTTTATTTTTTTCTTTTTTTTTTTTTTTTGAGATTGCATGTATAACTCGTCTATTGGGCTTTCTGTACTCTGAATTTTATGCATGGTTTCTTTCATTTATTGGCAGGTATATCCAATGTACAAGGCTTTCATAGAGCCAGATCTTGAAACAGCCCATGTAAAGATTATCAACAAATTTAATCCATTTACTGGCTTTCAGAACCCTACTTACATTTTGAAGGTTAACTTTCCAAGTGTATTTTCAATCAAGTTTTCATATTGTTGGTTCTGAAGCATTCTAAGCTGGTTTTTTATCCCTGTACCTCTAGCACTGAGAGGTTTCTGTTCTTGTAGTCGAGAAGAACTGTGACCGAGGATCAAATCAAGGAAGTGATTCCAGAGCTAACTAAGGAAACTAAAGAGGAGACATATGACATATACCTTTTACCCCCAGGTGAAGATCCTGAAGCCTGCCAGTCATATCTCAGGATGAGGAACAGAGATGGCAAGTACAATCTCATGTTTGAGGTATTGCGATGTCTTCTTTTGCAGTGTTACTTGGAATATATTTTTCATCTAACTGTTACAAGATTTTGGAGAATTGCATGTCAGTTTTCCTTGATGTTGATGTTTAGTTGCAGCGTATGTTATTTGGGCACGATACGAATGTCTGATACGGGAACAGGGTAGATATCTAAGTGCCTAACTCGTCATGGCTCAAATTTTGTGACGTGGGGACTTTGTCCAATATTAAGGAAAGGTCTTCAAAACTATAATTTAACTCAAAGGTTGAAATATTAACAGTATTCTGCAGAAAAATTGTAAGACGTGAAATAAAAGGCTTAAAGTTGTCAAAGATCATTCTAGATGTTTCAATGTTTCATACATCTCTTCCTTTACTTTTGTTATGGGAGCATCACTTCTGCCTGTTCTGTGAGAAGTGTCGGATTGGTAATCTTGAGGTCCAGTTTACATACCCATGTCCTTGAATGTTGTGCTGGACACATTATCTGGGAAGTGAAGAGATAAAGTAACATAGTTTACACCAGGCTTCTGGGAAGTTATCTGGTTCGTCAAAAATAGCTGTCAACACTCGTGCACTTAAAACACATACTATAGGGGTCATTCTGGCCAATCATAAATATCCAGAACACTATATTTAGTACTCTATTTTCAGATTTAGAAGCTGTGCTCATTGAATCAGGAGAAAAACCGCAATATTAAGAAGCAGTTAGAGAATAATTTGCAGAAATTCAACTGGCTTCTTCACCAGTTTGACTTTGAAATTGAGTTTGTAACGGGAAATTTGCTAAGAGCAGGACTGTTTGCATTTCAGGATGAAGCCTATCTCTTCTAAGTAGTTATACTTGCTGATTTCAGGAATGGGTAACTGACAGTCCATTTATAATATCACCTAGAATAACTTTTGAAGTCAGCGTCCGACTTCTAGGTGGTTTGATGGCATTGGGATATACTATTGCCACTATCCTGAAAAGACGCAGCCATATCTTTGCTGATGATAAGGTTATTGTGAAAATTGATTGGCTAGAGCAGCTGAACCGTCAGTATGTACAGGTATTGACGTCTGGAGCATTTTTTTTTCCATGTTACTGTACTGCAATATTTAGTTGTACTTTGTGAAGTAATATTCTGATGGTGGTACTTAAAAAAAGACATTCATCCATGTAGACTGGACATATGGTGGTCTGTAGAATTTTCAGTGTTTCTTTTTATTCATGATTTTTAGTGTATGGTGCATACTACTCCATATGTGAGGTCCTTGTGTAAACTTGATTTGGCATGGTTACTACTTATTAGGTGAGCAAGTGCAAGTGTGGTCTGGGTTGTTCACACTTCATATCCAACTTTACCCTCAACCACACCCACCATCTCTGTCCACATCCCCATCCCCATCCTCATCCCCATCCCAACAACCCCCACGGCCCCACCTTCGACCTTGCAGCCCATCTAATCAACAATCCTCTCCAACCACCCCACTCTCAACCCACCTGACCATGCTCAACCTCTCCCCACCTTCATGACCCCATAGGTCAGACACCCTCTACAACCACGAAAACCCATCACCCATCATTGAATTTCCCTTCACTTCCTTGAAAATTCCTTTTCAGTGGCTTGTGGCTGCTTTTTGGGTGGTCAGAGTCCATTGTGGCGGTTGAATTAGCTGCTGTGTTGGGGTGTGGTTGGGGTTGTGGCTAGGAGAGGGAGAGAGGGATGTGGGCTAAAGGTAAACTTGTAATTTGTTGTCTAAAATATACCTATAAAGGAAACGTGAACAAATGGTTGAGACAGCATTGGACGATTGAATTGCCTCCCTCGTTAAAGTGAATGCTTTTTGCTTTTCAATGTTCTGTTCTTTTATGTCCAAATGTCCAATTTCTGTAGTGGATGCAATGCAAACGGCCTGTCTAGATACTTTAGATTCTACTTCTCATCTTTGACCCTTCCACGAGTTTTCGGGCTTGGCTGTGCATCGGTCCGGACCGGAACCGGAATCCCATTGATGGACTGGAAACCGGACCGAATTAAATATTCCGGTCCGGGACCGGACCTGAATAATTCCGGTCCAAAACCGGACCGGACCGGTTGGACCGGAATTATTTTTAAATACTCAATTCCGGTCAAAAAACCGGACCGGTTGGGCCGGATTACAATTACTTTTTTAAATAGTATTTTAAGAAAAATAGTAAAATAACAATAATTCCGGTTTTTCCGGTCCGGACCGGAAAATTCCGGTCCAAGACCGGACCGGACCGGAAACCGGAAACAT
>JAOWBH010031494.1:0-15738 GCA_028566215.1 Silene coronaria
AGTTCACTTAAATAAAAATATTTAATACATAAGTTAAAAAATATCATAAAAAGTAGAAGTGTTTTCTTATAAATTAATATCTACTTGATAAAGTAACCAAATAACATTGTGGCTGAGGTGGTTTCATCTCTTTGACTATTTCCGGTAGGCTGAGGGTTTGATTACTATCTTGCACATTATTTGTTACATTAATTTTGAATTACAATAGCAAGCAAAAGTAAGGAAAAAAAAGAAAGAAACGGCAAGTATGCAAATCGAACACCCGATCTCTCAATTAGAAAGTTACGCCCTTGCCATCAAGCCCAAGTGATGTTATAAGAGACGCTTAAATAAATATATACCAAAACTACAAAGAATTTCAGGATATGGGGCCCCAAAAAATCGGGGGCGCCCTGTTTCGTTGAACGGGTTGAACACCCTATAAGCCGGCCCTGCATATTGAATATAAAAGATAAATAAACGACTGAAACGAAAAGAGTAATTATTGAATTCATAAATTTCAAGCATGCATGTCGAATTAAAGCAGAAATTCTGTTTTCGATTCTCAACAAATACTCTGTCTCAATGAAATGTTACTTACATATGTCAATATATAAAAACCAAGGTACAAAAAAAGGGAAATTGTTTTTAATATTATTAGAAGATGAAGTAAACTATTTATTGAAACACCTATTGATCAGGACAATTGGAGTATTTGGATGAGATAACATACAAAATCAAACAAAAGTAACTTCTTGATATCACTGGATCCCATTTATAATAAATCTTACTTATGACGCAGCTCCGCCAATAAATATGTATAGATCTCTACCTATCGGGAACTTAAAACACACAAATTTCTTTTACTAATACCTCAAATTATTCTCTAAAGAGCTATATCTCAAACTATTCGTCTTTTTGGTCCACTTTATATTTCACTTTAAATAGCATAAAATGTCACTTTCCATATTTCAGAATAATAACTCATGCCATTATGACCTATTGACCTCTAAATCTAAAAACCTTATAAATGCATGAACTTGGGTATGAATAGTAGGCCAGTAAAATCTGTGCCGTGCGCGTGATGAACAGCAACATCACTGTACTTTCCTTTTCTTGCTTTACTCTCCTCTTTCTTCTTTCCCCTTCCTTCTTTACTTTCCTTTTTCTTCTTTCTCCTGCCTGCTACTACATCTCATCACCGTCAAACACATCTCGCTTTCTCTTCTTTTCTTCTTGCTCACCGTCTCATCACCATCAAACACAATACATATCGCTTTCTTTACAATCAATCACCATAACCATTTTCATTTCTACAATTAATCATTTGATCTGGGCACGACTTAGAAGAGCTTGTTGATCTGGAATTTTCGGTTACACCTGGCTAGATGTCAGGTATTGTTCATTTTCTTTACCCCAGCTTCTTCTTGCCTTTTCAATTTGTTTATTTCTGTTATTCTGGTTTTGATCTCGATGGTGCCATCTTGAATTTTAAGGTTTCGTTTGGTTTCAAGAGGATCTCGTCTTCCAGGGTTTCAGCAAGTGAAGGCGGTGACGGCTTCTCCTCTTTATTTCCCTCTTTTTTCTTTACACCGCTTTCCTTTTACTTTTTTCGATTTGTTTATTTATTTTATGTTGGTTTGATCTCGCTGGTGCCCTCTTGAATGATAGGGTTTCGTTTGATTTCAAGAGGATTTCATCTACCATGGTCTTAGATATAGGTGGCAAGTGATGGCGGTGACGGCGACGACGACGGCGATTATGATTTGCGATGATGCGGTATAAAATTATAATGGTGTTCGTGGTTGTTTTTGTTTAATTTGGTCAATTGAGTTTTTCAATTGGTTTTGTGCTGTGACTTCTTAGTCTACCCCCACGTCTCTTTATCATGTGAGTTTGACTGTTCTTAGTTCGCTTTCATATGCAACTGCTGAGTGTATTATTTTGGGTCTAAGAGAAACAGATCGAAAAAAGCAAGAAGAAAAAAATGCAACCAAAATCTGAGAAAATGGATTTTAAAAGGGAGTAATTTTTAATTTACTCTTCTGATTATGATTTTTGCAAAGTATGTAGTATCCGTTAAAATGATAGCTCCCCATTAGAAGATTATGTTGCTTGATTCTCCTACTCAAGAAGCGTACAAATTGAAGTAAAACAAGTAAAGGTTGAATACTATGCTGGAGAGTGGAGATAAAAGTTACGTTCTATACAAAAATTAAATTGAGTTTGTGAGATATTGAGATGTGTTTGTTAGGATTAATTGAGATTAATAGATCTTTCACATGCTAATTCTTCTGTCAATTTATACTATACTTGCTAGGTCCTTTGAGATTGACCCTTCTGTAACATTTTGGTAATATAGCTCATCAAGTTCTAGCGAGGTATTATTGTCTACTCTGATGATACTTTATTTCACAAGTCATCCAGTCAGCAAGTTGTTAAGAGTGTCAAACAAAGAAAGAAGGAACAACACTAAACTATTGTTGTACCTAAAGAGAGATCATCTAACTATGAAACAGTAGAACTGTACTTTAATTGGACAAGTAGAATACAGAATGCTTAGGTGAACAATGTGGCACTTATAAAGGTGAGTTAAAGTATCACCCTTCCAATCCACACGAAGCTACTTGTAAATGTAATCTTTCTCTTACACCTGCAGTTTTTGGTATGTAAATGTATGAGTCCACATGTGATCTTTCTCTTACACCTGCTGATTCACACTTGTATTTTTCTGCTCATGTAGCCACTTGTATCAGGTGCGGCACTGGGATTTGAAGGACACGTATGATCATTTCACTCATGTCTCCCTTAAGCAGTTAAGCTATCGGAGGTTGCTAGGCTTCAGTGAGCAATGGCCTTCTAACTTGGCTTAATTTCTTCACAGCTAACTGTATACAATTACAAAGGAGGTCCATGCTATAGGTGCCTATTTCCTACTCCCCCACCAATGACAGCATGCCAAAGATGTTCAGACAGCGGTGTCCTGGGAGTAGGTTAGTTGATGAAATTGTGCAGTAACCTGCATTTCATATTTACCTTTATGTTAGTTGAGCTTTGCATGTAGTTCTAGACACTGGAGCTTGGAATTCTGTGTAGCTTTTAACCTTAAATTACCAATTCTGAAAAAATGAGAGCAACAACGAATTGCTGAATAAAAATACCCTGCCCTGCTGAATCATTATCTTTCTTCTAGACATGTTTTTCAGTTTTTGGCGTATTGGTCACCTAATTCCTGTCTATAAACATGATTCGGCTATTGCTTTTAAGAGATATCAGTTCTATGATTTGCTCTTACATTGTTTGAAAGCCGAATTGAACTATCAACACTCAGTTTTGAGGTGATGTTATAGTCATATCTTAGTTTGCAATTTGGTACAAGAGTTATCCGCGTGTTAGATATAGTCCTATATGCTATGATGGCTAATAAGAAAACTCTCATGACAGGTAGGTTCTTCATGGTAGGTAGGTGCTACTCTAATCTTAGGTGATGGGCTTAACTTTAAAGGTCTAATCAAATCTTTTTTTAGCGTAGTAGTTAAATAATCTGGTTTAATGTTGGTTCAATAATAACCTATTGAATGTTCCTTTTGCTTTTTTCGAGGGTTCATATACACTGGTATAAATTGCTCTTTTCAATTTTTCATATCCTTGATTCTCGTCGTACCAAAGTTTCTAACTTTATAGAGGTATTAAGTCCGTATTTTATAATTCAGCCTTTTTGACAGGAATTCAGAAAAATGCTCTTTTTTCCCCCTTTTGCGGTGTGATGGGACTCGAACTAAGGGGTTGCCCATTTCTCTTATCTAGTCTTTGCTCGCTGAGCACCTCTTGTCACAATGGAGTTCCAGGATTTCTTCTCTTTCATTTCATCACTTTCATTTTCTAAAGTTGTAACACGATCACTGTTTACGTTTATACTGATTATGGTTCACAACTAAAAGACCAGAAACTCCTTGTCTGCTCTTGATTCTAAATATATCTTCTGTTATTATTGGGCATGGCATGCACCAATAATGGATTAACCTCCTTTTCTAAGTTAGCTTAACCCTCTTTCATCCTGTGCCTTTCATTCTGTCTCTCATTCCCAATCAACCAGTGTTTCATTCCCTGCTTTTCATTCCCCCTCTCTTACTCTCCTTTCATCCTTTCATTTTTACTCCCTTGCTTCTTCTCATTCTCCTCCATTTCTTCTTTCGGTTTACATTCATCCATTATTGGTGCTTGAAATATGGGATTTTAACGCCATTTGTATTAATGTATTCTGTGATTTCTCTCTTGTTGCAAAGCTACTCCTGGTCTGTCTTTTTATGGTTTCACATGCTAATGAGCCTCACATTGTCTTTATCTACATATATTTGCTTATCTTTTGGTTTTGATTGTACTTTATAATGGGCTTTTATGATCTTGTTTTGCGTTTTATATACTGTTGATTGGGTTATTGTGATTTTGGTTTGCGTGGTAGGCAGTGTAAGGAGGGTTTGATTTGATGATCTATAAACTTAGGTTTGGTCTTTGTTTTTTGTATTGGGTTTTTAAAAAAAAGTATGGTTTTTTCTTAATTGTTTGATATTTGGAAATGTAGGTTTTATTTATTTCATATAATGTTATTTATTGTTGATTAATCACCTATGTTCTCTATGTTCTCTCAGTATTTGCATGAAGTTTGGAAAACATTGGAGTATGAACAGTAGAGCAGTAGATTTTGTGCCTTGCGCGTGATGAGCAGTAAACCATCTCTCCTCATTTGTCTTCATTTGCCTTCATTTCCCTGCTACTTTCATTCTCACTTGCTCTCTCTTCCTGACTTCCTCTTCTTCTTTCATTCTTCTTTCTTTCTTTCTCGGTCAGCTCCTACTTCATCTCTCACCGTGCTCTTATTTTTTCCGCCTTTTCTCCTTTCTTGCTCGCCCCTTACTTCGTCTCTTACCTTTTTCATCTCTCATCGTGCTCTGAATTTTTTTTCTTCATCTCTCATCATTATTTGACCGACGTTCTGGATCTGGGATTTTGGGTGCAGGTTATTGCGGTTACAGAGGTGCAGTTACATCTGTGAGTTAATTAATTTATTTAGTTGTCTCGGTTTAGTTATCTCAGTTTAGATTCGTGGTCCTTCGATAAGGTTATGTGGTGTTCAGTTTGAGCATCTGCTTTATTTATCTCAGATTTTCCTTTATTTTTTGCTGCCGTGGGATTCAGTTTGAGTGTTCTCTTTATTTTTGCTATCAATTTTTTGTTCCTTAGGTATGATTAAGTTGTCAATTTAAGGTGGTTTTGTTCAATTTTAGGGTTGTTTGTTTGATTGTTTCCTATTTTAAATGACTGATTTTGGGGGTTTTGAGGTGGTTTATTTATTCAATTTTAGAACCCATCTCCACATTCTTCATACAATAAAATCTAGGAGATGGTCATGTTATTGAGTGATAAAGATGGTCATATTGATAAAGATGGCCGTGAGTCAATTGGAGGATACTCCACGCATTTGCCAATCTATTCCCAGTCACCATTTTCCCCCTTTCACTCGATCTTAGATAGAGAGTTTAAGGTGAAGACACTAAAATTTCCATGTTAGATCATCCGTGAAGGCCTGAGCTAGAGAGTTTAACATCTCTGATATTGTGTGCTACTGTTTATGGAAAACTGGAAAAAAAAAAGTAATTGAAGGTGAAGAATAAAAACAATGTGAGAAGAGTGAAAAATAATACAAAGAGGGAGCGGTGAAATTTATTAGGTTAGAGTAGCTGTTAGTACAATTACGACTCTTGTGTGCTTAACATATTGAAACTGTCACAAATAGGGCCTCAGTAATATATTCTACCATTTGAATGTTATTTGATTGTTAGTTACTCACCTATGCCTTTATCTTTTATGAATCGCATTCTAACATCATTTATCTTTCTTTTGACGACTCTTAAGTCAGTCTCAGTCTGAGGAAGTGGCTCAAGCTTATGTAGTTCCCATAGCCCACGCCTCATTGGATGTATTTGAGCACCTATTCAAGCCTGTTTTTGGAGGTGATGCGTCCATTAAATATCAACTAATTTGTTTTCTTTAATATTACATTGCTCTTCTGTTAGTTTAAAAATATTAAGAAGTAAAACATAACTCTGGATAAGAATTGGTGTAAAAAAAAATTAATATGTTTTGTGGTTATGATAATTGCATTTGTCTTTTCAGTGGTGGTCGCAACTCAAAAAATAGGAGAAAACGGAAACTGACTTTGAAGGTTAGACTCTTTATGAGTTTAAGTATTGTATTATGTGTTGCAATATTAATTTTTGATCAGTAGTTGGTTCTTTATCCTGCATTAGTAGCTGTGATATTCCTTTGCCAAACCCATTAGACAGCTCCTAATCTTGCATTAGTGTCATGGTGGCCTGATGAGTGGTAAATAGGGTGAGATTGAGTGTTAAATGGGTGGGGATGGGTGTTGGGAATTAGGCGGGGAGAGTTAGGGCGATGACTGAGAGGTAAAACTAGAAATTCAACATAGTTCGTCAAAAGCTGTGTTTTTGGTTAATGTAAGACGACAACTTTCTAAACGACTCTGTTTGGCTTTTTATTTCCAGAGTGGGAGGGAGGAAGAGCGTGAGGGCGCAGAGGGGAGGCATTGGTAGAGGATAGGATGAGTTACGGTCATGGTGAATGTGTTGATGTCATGATGTCATGGTGGCCTGGTGGGTGGTGAATAGGGTAAGGTTGGATGGGTGAGGTTGGATGTTGTATGTATAAGGATGGTGATGGGTAGGGTGTGGGTACGGTCGTATAAGACCCGTTTTTATTTTTGCAGGTGATGGGAATAGGAGTGCATACTTACAATTGATTTAAATAAGGATAAGATGAAATAAGTTTTTTTGAGTGGTTTTAATTTAAGACGGTTTTAAGCTAGACCTATTGCTTTTATACATTGTTAATTTCAGAGCTAATAGCCTGATAGAACTTCCAAGTTGCTCCTCCTTATCTTTACTAAATACATGGTATATATGAAGGTGTAAAAGGAAACGGTGAGTCAGATGATATAACCATTTGTTCACCATTAATGTCCATTCTCATATGTAATTAAGGATTTTATCTTTGGGTTATCATATATCTCAAGTATATAACAAATAACATTAACTTTAATTGTCTTTATGCGTGAGAAAGCGAGTACCATTGTTTGTGACTGATATGAAACTACATGTGCATCACTTTATTATACACAGTTCAGTGTCTAAAAGTTTCAGAGTCTCTCGGTTTCATAATGAAGAGAGAACAAGAGGGAGAGATAGAAGGGAGGGATAAAGGGAGGAGAAAGGGAAGGGAAGGGAAAGGAGGAGGCGCATAGGAGGGGAAGGGGAAGAATTATGAGAAAGGGGAAGGGAAGGACGAGAAGTGGAGAATATAAGAACCCCACTGACTTTCGCAAGATTCATACCCAGTTTTTCACAATTTTTCCGAACATTGTATGAGAGTTAAGTGTCTATAAAGGCGAAAGAGTCCACTATACAATCAATTTTTTTTAAACCAAAATTTTGAGATGGCGGCTTTGTAGGGGAACAGGAATGGGGTAGGGGATGGCAAAAGTGAATTCAGCTTAATAACAGTTTAATGGGTCAATTGTTCTTTTTGACATGACAACAAGTAGAGGAAGAGAAAGGAGGCAGAATAGGCGAGGTAGGAAAGCTGAAGGGAACGGGAAAGGGAGGGTGAAGTGACTCAGAAGAATTATAAATATGATACGAACTTGTATGAATATTGGAAAGGGCAAGGGGAGTGGAAGGGAAAGCAAAAATAACGGTCTTACAAGGGCTATTGTGCAAGTATGGAGAGTATGCTAGGCACACCTAGACATGGGTGGTTAGATAACTTTTTAGGTTGTTCTAAATTTCAGCTAATATACTCTAACATTATATGGCTTTGTTCTTTATCAAAGTAGTTTATCTATCATTTGTCTCCAATTTCCATTCCCACAAAGGGAAAAAAAAAACACAAATTAATGACTTACTTAGTTCCCATTATAATGATTGAACCTTGATGAAATGATCGAACATATTAAGTTTGTATATGTTCTTCATAGCAACTAATTCATGATTTTCCTATTGTGTAACCAGGTCTACGTCAAGATATATATACACACACGTGGCTAATCATCGTTCCGTAATAGCTACCTCTAGCACGACAGAGGTAAACCTCTTGGATAATTCCAGTTGCATTATTAGAGTTAATTTAATGATGAATATGACGTTTTTTTTTTTGGAGTATCTTTAAAAGATCGTGCTCTTGCTTTTGTCATTTCAGGTTCAATGAGTTTATCACCGTCGCCTCTATTGGAGTTGTAGTTTTCTCAAGTTTTCAACTAATTAACATATGTGCTTGTGGTTTCTTACGCGTTACCATTGCCTTGTATTTTTTGAATACGATTTCTGAAGTGTGTTCTATTGTTGCCTTTACAACTTTGTACTTTTGGTTTCTTATGAATTACATGTTGAAACTTTGGAAGATTTACAATGAGAGTAGCATTTGTCATTGATTAGGAACCGTTAGAGGTTAGGATGAGGAGACTAAATATAGTTGCAATATTAGAATATTTTGTGTAAAAAGGTGGTGCACAATAATAATGTTGTCGCTGCACAATAAAAATAAATAGTCATTATTATCAATTGTTACTGGCACTTTGTACCTAAGGCAATTGTTACTTTAGACAAATATTTTAGCAATATCATTCAAAAAATTTGTGCACTCCAAGGACTCAAATAATAGGCACATGCATTGTAGGTAAATCCGATTTTACTTTAGGAAATCGTTATGTTCACAAATATTAAGTAAGGTGAAAAAAGAAATTATGCGTGTCTAAGCTTGAACAATTTGTTGAACTGCGACCAACGTAGGTGGTCCTTGGGCCTTCACACAAACAATGATACATTATTATTAATGATAATTTTAATATTTTGACGCACTAAGTCTAAGCTTGAACAATTTGTTGAACTGCCAGCCCCGCTCAGTACGGGTTGTCTTTTGCGGTATTGGTACGTTTTGTTTGTAACTGAAACTCAGTACGGGTTGTCTTTTGCGGTATTGGTACGTTTTGTTTGTAACTGAAACTAAGAAGCAAACTAATTAGCATAACTATGAGCACCTCAAATCTTTCTTATGCTAAATATATACTTAGCTAATTGTGTATTTCAAAATCATTTTCAAATTAGCGATGTAACTTCCAAGTTCTGTGCACTATCCTACATTCACAAATATTAAACCCGGAGAAAATACAAGCATTCGTTATACGCAACCTAATATCTTCAACGACAACACATGTCGTCCATTGGAACTCCTCGCGCAACGCGCGTGGAGAAACAACTAGTCTAGTAAAGAGAGTAAAGTGGGTGAATAATTTTGTGTGAGAAAGATAGAAAAAATGATAATGGTAAAATTGTTGGTGGTGAAGGGAGATGAGGGAAGGAATTGGGCGAGGAAGGGACAAGGTGGGGCACCCCCCATGTACTTCCCACTCATCCCTAAATGAGTATTTTATGATAGGAAACGATATCCGTCACAAGCTTGTGACGGATACCTTTCGTCACAAGTGAGATTTTATAAAAATTGTAAAAGACGTATGGGAAAAAGCACGACCCTCTAAAATACAACACTGAAATTGCAATCCCGTGCAATTTACACGGGTTTAAGACTAATGTTATTTATACAGCATATACAAGCTGACCGATGCAACCTAGTATTTGTATATAATCAAATTCGTATTAAACCATTGTAGGCAAACAACTTGACCCACGACGTATGAGTTCAACATGATCATATTGGTCTGCTTTACACCTTAGAAATAGAAGTCGAATTATAAGAGCAGATTGTTCTTGGTCTCATACAAACAAATCGAGTTGAGTTGTGACATACGACACTCTCTCGTGGATGTACTGAGACCCTAATTTTATTCAGAAAACAGGGTATATTTCCTGATATTAGTTTCTTATATATAAATGGTGTTCCTAAATTTGAGGATATACTCGGTACTCTTTATCAATTCGCACTGTAAACACATTTCTTTGGGTCTGCCACTGGTTCAGTGAGAAGTGCAGTACAAGGTGGCATGGTAACCTTGGATATCCGATGGATGCGCTTCACCAAGACTCAACAGGTATGTTCAAGGACATAACCAAGTTATTCATGTACTGGCGAGTCCCTGTGAGCAGCTAGATTGATCGTCGAGGTCTCTCTTTCCCCTCCAAAGTATAATTTGCTCATCTTTGAACAAAATTGGAATGCAAGGTACCAAATCCTGTACTCATTTAACAAATGTGAGTCTGTGACAGTTAAACCAAACTGATTACACAAATAAGAAATCTATGAGAAGATATTTACTCTTAGTTTGACACCAATCCTTTTGCAGTCACTGGTTCCGACATGGGTGCAATCCAACCTCACCACCTCTTCAGTTTGGAAGGCATCCCTCACTTTTTGCACCACATTCAAATACACCCCATTTCGTGCTAAACGAACAGCACAATTCAATCAGAAACACAATCCCAAATGACAATTGCAGTATCTATGATTGTATTTAGTTGAGTAGGAAGCAATTATTATTGTTCTTCAATTATGATGGAATAGAGCAATTTGGCTTAGTTCACTAATAAAATTCCTTTTCTAATAAGGTTGATAGTCACTGTCTCACTGATGCAATTCTTGACGTAATTTCATTATGGGTCACTTGGGGACAACTTCTTTGTTTTAAAATATTGGAAATTGTATACATCCCATCCCCCTACCTAGCCATTTATGAATGTCATTAAAGTACTTTGAGGTAGCGTTGCTGATATTGCTGTATGCATTCTCATTCACCAGAAAGAAGTAACTTACTAAGTTTCATGAGCGAGGGAGAGTTTAAACCCCGGTTTCTAAACTCTTTGGTTTCTTCAAAAGTCAAGCCCTCCGCCACATTTTGTACAAGCTTGGGATATATGGGAGCACGAGGCTTCCAGAGCATTATAGGAACCAGAGGTCGATTTTTGGGATCATAGTGCCTACCCCGATAAAGAAGTAGAATGTTTAGATGACGATAGATAACTTTCCCACCTGATTTGTCCTGCGGAGACATAAAAAATGGACACATGAATCACAATGACGATTTTTTTTAGTTCTGGCATAAAAAAGAGGCAGTCGAGAGCGGAAGATTTATACAGCCACACATAAATACCTCAAGGTGAAAGCAAACATTGTCCATATCAAGGGTTGGTACCCCCAAGCATTTGATTCTAACAGCCTCAGCCCTACGCCAATGATTGTGAATGTCATCCAGCATGTTATGTGTAACTCCATCCCTCCCTAGCCAAAGATAATAAGAAGCGGCCATTCTCAGAAAATCTAAACGAGACTATATTAATGATTCATAGAGCACAAGACAAGCTTTAGCTTTATTGGCCAAGGACTATGAATAGAACTATGATGGTATCTACAATATACACCCCAAGCCTCAATCATTTGTTTTAACTTTTAATTAAAATATACCTCACAAAGAACATAGAAGGTAAACAAATGATTGGGACATGAGTACAATTGTAAACTGGTAAGAATGCAAGACTAATGAGAGGGGGGCAGATCAAAAGCTAGTCAACTGGTTGCCTGATTCCTTGGTGAATAATACTCTTCCTTATTTCATAATCCTAAACAGTAAAGCTTAGTTCTTTATTTTACCTGTTAGGATTAGTTTATAATTACTCACTCTATCCTGCTCATTTGTTTACCTATTCCACTTTGGGGTCTCAAATTCATTTGTTTACCTTTCTGTATGGGGAAGTTTTTTTAATGGTAATTTGGCCATCCAGTTGCATAACTGTCCACTTGTCATTCTGTAACAATAACCACAAATGATCTCCTCTCCTCTTCTTGGTCTTTGTGCCAAAAGCAGAGCTAAACAATGACCGGGACGGAGGGAGTACTAGTTTATACGCTACCTGCTGTTGCACTTCCTCTTCCCTTTGTTTGGATACAAAAGAGGGCGGGAACAGCCAATGATGTCATTTTCCATCCAAATCTTTCCAATGTCAAATGTATTTTCCCTTGTACGAGGGAAAATGTATCCATCCATTTCCCTCCAACCAAATCGCTATACAAACAAGGGAGTTATCTCCTATCTTTCCCTCCAAATCCTCCCATCTAAACAAAGCCTTCAACATTTACATCTACACATCTGAAATATTGCTTGCAGTGTTATTTCCAGAGACCATGAACACAACATTCTTATTATTTATGATATTTAATTTTGAATACATAACTATTCATACTGCTATATTGCCTAAATTCAGATAATTGTCAGTGGCAGGTCATCGCCCCTAATTGGTTACAGGCATAGGTCAATAGAAAACAACCTTATTGTCATTGCAGAGGAAACATTGCGTATGTCATATCACCCATACATTACCCCACTGTCTCTTGTTAGGCATTGGGATTACAATTATCAATGAAGCGCCAAGCCACCAGCAAGATGCATTTACTACTCTCGAGTCTTGATTTAAACCTAGAACAACTACACCTTACCAACAAAATCACTGAAGCCGCTCAAGAACTCGATAAGGTAATTGACACACACAGATAACCCCAAAAACAATCGCAGCAAGATTATTGACGTGAGAAATAATCGGCTCTAGAAGAAGCACGGCAGCAAGATATCAAACAGCCCTACACTAACGACCCTAAGGCATTCAGCGGCAAATCAGGACTGGCAACTTCATAAATAAGAAAGCCAACGAGAAACCGATACAACCAGCATTAATCCCCTCCCCCCACCCCCACCCCAATCGGGCAGAGAGGTTGTTTCCGAATAACTCATTGATAGATACAACTTGATAATACAATTTCACAAGCCTAACTAAATAAACACAAAACACAAATTCTTGTCTAAGACCGCTTTTTTATATTAGTATAAAACCGCCTCACAAGAGAGACTTACCAATGTTAATCTGTCGGTTGCAGTCACTATGCCGATACTTTTCAACAAGCAAATCAACTTCTTCTTCAGTCAACGCCGCACCCAATACCCTCATTTTCTCCTCCTCCCACTTCACCCTCACTGAATCCCCATCCTCCGCCGGAGCGCACGTGCCGGTCCATTTCCGGTCGAGCCGGCCCGGTCCAAAAGGGGAAAACCTAAGCGGTTCACGGAAGCTGATGGGCTTTACTGAAGGGTCGGACTCCGAGTATGAGTACCGGAAATCAAAGGGCAGGTCCGACTTTACGGGAATGTGAGGGGCATTTTGGGGATTTTGTGTTGGTTTTTTGGGGATACTTTTGGGGCTTGGCGGTTTTTGTAAGGGAGAGAAAGGAGGGTCTTCGTCAAAGGAAAGGGAGTGGGATGAGAAGGTTCGGAGAGTGAAACGACGTCGTAGTGATGATGAGAGACGTAGCATTGGGTTTGGAGGTTGAAGATGAAGTTACGTCGGAGTGATGTCTTAAGATGTAACTATGGGCTGAAATGAACATAAATAACTCCTTGGGGTTGGGTTGGGCCGGACCAAATGTATGGGCCTATTTTGTACCCAAACCTAGTCCAAATGAGCAATATTGGGCCTTTAGGCTCATTGGGCTTTTCAAATTCTAAGATTTACGACTTATTAGGTGAGATAAATAGTCGCACATCAACCACTAGTAACACATGCATGAATTATAAAATTGGTAATAAAAAATATGATATAACGCATATAACCTGCTCGATAAAGTATAAATAAAAACACATATAACTATTTTAGAATGTTTAATCATGTGCTCATGGGACATGGGTATGATTATGTTAAAGACATTGCTTTTTAACTTTTATTGAATATACATGAGTTTACAAGTTTTTAAAATATTTTATTACTATTTTTATACATAAAATCTTAAAAAATTGTCCACATTAAAAAATTTGGGCTGGGTTGGGCCAAAATTTGAGCCCAAAGTTTGGCCCAAATCCGGCCCAAAATTACATTGGACCTTTCTAGGCGACCCTTGGCCCTATCAAGAGTCAAGACCTACAAAAATACGTGTTGGGCTAGGCCGAGCCAGTTGGCTTGTGCCATTTGATCACCTCTCTAACTCTAGTGTTTTGTCACAAAATCAATCAAATCCTTCAAACTACTGAAAACAAAATCAATCAAATTCTTTCATAAACTTTTTGTCACTACTCTTCGTTCCATACCTTAACCTTCCCCTGAAAACAAAATAAACAAACTCCGCTAATTGTTTTCTCACAAAATCAATCAAATCCTTCAAACTACTGAATCGTTAACTCTAGTGTAACACCCTCAATTATCCGGCCAAGGTAATGCATCTCGGTTACCATCTCGGTTTCTCGAGGTAATGCATTAAAACCCCAATTAAGAAACATTTATTAAAGTCCAAAGTTTAATGGTTAATACAAAAATGAATTACAAAATGTGAGTTATTCATTATACAAGACTCAATTACATTGTAATATTAAGACTACCACTCTACTAACTTCGATCGTGACCTTCAACTAACTCCTCTCGGTATGACCGAAACCATCATATGGATCATCACAGTTTGAAAACATAAAAGGTACAGTCTTGATATTACAAATATTCACAAGTCTAGGATTGTAACATTATACTAATAAATCCATACATCACATTTGTAACACTACCTCTCACTCCTTATTCTCCATATTTCGATGACGGCATCGCAATACCGCCAGCAACCGCCGGGCCGCAGCCCGAGAGCGTTCAGATCGCAACCCGAGACACGACATCTAGATTCACATCGCACGAATCCAATAACCTAGATCATTAATGTGCACATCCTCCTTGAGCGAGGACCCTCAATGAGCGACCCTAGACGTGATGTCGGTCTCCCACAACTTCCTCATTTCCACCACAGCCCCATAAGACATCCACATGTACATTTATCATCACACAATAACTTAATCCAAAACAAACATATCAAGTATGCCAATTTTTCCAACATCACAATTATTACATATATTATATCATAACTACCAATATTATTCCATTACTATCAATTTTCACAATAATAATACTACAAACACATGAATAAGCATTTATATTATCAAGAACCGAGTGTGGAGACCCTACCTCGAAGTAACTCTCCAAGCGAACACGAGAAATGCTAGAATTCGTCTTCTACAACATCGCTTCCTACATTAATCGCACATATACTATCACAATACATCCTTTAACCTTCTAATAGATGAAATCCCTTATTATTAACTTTTATTTATCCAAATCATAATTATAACAACCCAATTAACGAAACCCCCCAAGTTCTAGGGTTTAGACAAGAGTAAACGAAAAGAGTGTAATCTTTACTTATAAATATAAGATCGGCAAAGAGAGGTGAGGAAGGGTGTACCATCTTCAATTCTAAACTCAAACTCCATGGAAGGTGGCTAGGGAAAGCCTAGAGATGTTTTTAGAGAGATTTAGGATTAGAGAAAGAAGGGGAAATGATTTGGGTTTTGGTGAATTCTAATCCCGACTCTTATTTATAACGGCCACTGAAAAGACACACTCAGTCGAGTATTCCATACACTCGACCAAGTGCACTCTACTCGGTCGAGTATAACTCACACTCGGCCGATCAAGTATTACTCATACTCGGCCGAGTCACCCACATTCGATCTAGTACCGACTCCCACCTTACTTATGAATAAGACTCTCACCAAGCCAAAAGGTTTACTCGTTATTCCCCAAAGAGTCCTAAAAAGGTCTCGCAAAAATCGGGTATTATAATATTCCCCCCTTAAAACGAACTTCGTCCCTAAAGCCT
>JAOWBH010031605.1:0-12321 GCA_028566215.1 Silene coronaria
ACTCGTTCCGTGTACACAACATGCGGTCCAATCATCATTGGGTGATTGGCGGGAGGTGCAGATATGAGGTATCTACATTGTTGACTTACAAATTTCTGATGGCAAACTTTTCCAACATGCAGATTCTAGGCGGATTTCTGCTGGAGGATACTGAGAACAACTGGTGGATGCTGGAAACCTGATGGTGAATGTTGAGGATCAGACGACGGACGTTAGGGACCAGATCGTAATCACTGGGAAACAGACAGCGGATGTTGGGGACTAGATCAGACAACTGCCGCTGGGGACCGGACGGCTGACGCTAGGGATAAGACATATGGCGCTGGGATCCAGGCGGCTGATGTTGGGGTCCAGACGGCTGACGCTGGGGACCTGATGGAAGTTGCTCAAAAGGAGCAGTTTCCACCTGACCTTACCGTTCTGTTATCTGGTCGCCGCAGGTGAATCTGGTGGTTGGAACTCTCGGCACAAGTTTCTTGTGCACTTATTATGTAGGCGATACCTGCAAAATGTTAGTAATGCAGTGCAGGTGCATGCAAGGACCTTACAATGTGTGATGCAGGCTATATGCATGGTAGCTAGACATATTATGTACCTTCAAATGATGTGAATGTAATGACTATACGCTATATCTCTGTCTGCGAGAACAAGACATGCTTTGGAGGATGACAACGGTGTGCCCTTATCCAAGAGGTAGGAGTAAGAGACGTACCTGTAGCTAAGTTTTAAGTCATTATAAGACGTATCCTGGATTGTCTTGGGGACTTGACCATATATGGTGCAAGCCTTTGTAAAATACATTTATCATCTTTCGTTGTTTCTGCCTTGATGGCAGTTAAAACTTTTTTTTCTTTTATGTTTTATTGAGGAACTTGCTCAAGGGAGCAGGGTTTGAACTACTTAACCTTGTTCATGACGCAAGGTGTTTTCGTTATGTCAGGTGCCTGCAGGGGCGTACCTTAGATAAGTTTTAGCGTCTTTTCAGGACATGGGTGTTGCAGGATGCTGGTTGTCAGCCATCCCTGTACCCTGGTGTATGCATACATGCTTAGAGGATCCTGACGTATCGAGTACTCGACGTCGGTAGCTACCTTGGAGGTGTATTAGGGGAACTGGTGAGCACGGAGCTGACTTGCCCGCTCCCTTTGGTGTCTGCCCGCCTGGTGAGAGTACCAAAAAGGATTGGCTGGACATGTTGGATCTCGTGTGCCTATTACCCTACGTTAAGGAGTTACGCCTGTTGTCCCACACATGATAGAAACTGAGACCAAGACTTAGGGGGTGTTTGGTTGGAGCTTTTGGAATGGATTGGAATGGATTTAATCCATTCAAGTGTTTGGTTGGGGTTTTTTGGAATGGAGTTAGATACCCAATGAATTCTAACTCCATTCCAACCCCTTGGAATCTCATACCCACCCCTCCCCTCAAGTTTCTAACTCCATTCCAACTTATTATTACTACTACATCCATTCCAAGGTCTAACAAAACACTCATAAGCAAGTATGGGGTTCTAACTCCATACCTCTATGGAATCGCAATCCATTCCAATCCATTCCAATACTTTGAACCAAACGACCCCTTACAGTTTCAAGTATCTGTGAATCTGTGATTCCTCTTATGTATACGAGAATTAATGTAAAACATGACGAGTTTTTTAATCAAGTATAATAATATTTTGTACCTGGTTACCCAGAGAAGGTATTACTTTATGAACTATCCACTGTGAATCAACTACACCAATTTTCTCGTGAGCAGGCTGGAGAAGAAAATTTAAGAACATATATCAATCGAACAATTTATAGCAATCTATTATAGAAAGAGAATGTCAAGAATAAGAGATAACATTATGCTAACTAGTTCGACACATGGGCCACCAAATGTGCGAAGGTGTACTCAAAACAAGAAATTCTGCAATTTACAATGTCATATAGGAGATTAGGAGCATATTCTCAGGGGTTCGGGGGATTACTTTTAGAAAAGGTGCGAAGCGTACAGAGGTGACGAGCCGCTGGCATGAAGCTAAAGCATGTGCCTTATGAACACCCATTTTTGCAAACAAATTTGTATTTACAATTAAAATATTGTGTTACAGTACTCTTACTCGGAACCTCACGACTATCATGTAAAATAAAGACACTGGGACAAAGAGGACATAATAAAAGAACTAGAAGTAAAAATTTTGAATTTGCATAATAGTGTGCATCGCTCTTTATGCCGAAGACGCACTTAAGACACCCCGAGCCATTTGGCTAGTGCCTCACAGAGGTTTTAGTAGTGCAACGGAGGCGCTTTTTCTAAAACCAATTGTGGAGGTTTGCATTATTTGGATGCAGTATAGTGACAATGAGGTCTATCAATTTGAATTAATAGAAATACGATAGAAACAGCCATTCATGGAGTTGATGGTGAAAAGGGTTGAAAAATCATTTCAGAAGTCACTTGGCTCCACTTTGAATAGATTTACGCATTTAGTTCAGTTTTTTTCAATAAAGAAAAATGGACTTAAATCTATAAAGAGTAGGCTGCACTTTCTCAGCTTTCATTAACCAGATAGTTAAGTACAAAAAAGTCTGTAAAACTTACTTGAACACATCTTCTCAGTGCAAAATCCAGTCCCCATCCATGAACCAAATCATTCTGGACACAACACAGCCAAACAGTGACTCAGATATCTAAGTGTATGGATCCACTCAAAAATCACAGTTCAATATTTTATAATTTATTGTACAAAATAATCCTACAAGAGTAAGAACAGTACCCCGGTGCCTCAAGGGCTCCCGGATGAATCTAATGTTACCCCTGTTGCTAGAGGATGATTGTTTCGGGATGACCCAAAATGAAATTGCATCAAGAATTAACATTGATTGGTATGCTACTTTACAATTAAAAGAACTGACTAGTTTAGTGAGTGATGTTCCTTTATTTAATCAAGAACCAAATAATAGCGAATTGTTGCCTGTTGGCTGCAAAAGAAATGGAAATCACTACACAAGAATCCTAGATGTAGTAAATGTACCTGAATCATATGCCACACACAGCGCCAAGCATTCCGAGAAAAGACAGGGGCCATAATTTCTACAAATCTGAAGTATCCAACAACGCCACGGTAAGAGAAGAGAGAGAAAATGTGTGAGGAGGCTTTTCTATCAAAGATCACAGCTTTAGTTACAGACACAGGCATCAATTACAAAGATGGTACAAATGTACAATAGTCTCATATCAAGCAGTGCTTCAAAGATGCCCCATTGTTACTGATAATGTAAAGTCTATGTGATATAAAAAGGCCAACAGAATGTTAACGAAATAACCAAGCACCTATGTTACTTCGATACTTCACTTTGGTGGTATGTCATATACTCACGTGTCCCACGCTCCGACATTCCAACAAGACACAACACTTTACACTTCATATTGGAACAAAAAAACATGAAACCTTTTCCCAAAGTAGCTAATTCAGACACTTGACACCTTATCGAGTCCGACATTTGCAGCCTAGTCGGAGTAATATAGCCAAGCACACCTAACATAGTTCTAGAATATTACACTATTTTATTGTTTGCATGGGAAGAGAGAAGGGTCATGGTAGAAAATCAGAGCTACCTGAGCCATGACAGGATCTGTCGAGGCTCAGTCATTAAGATTTCAAAGGTTACTACAACCATATTTTGAGGCAATATAGGCCGCATTTATGTCACAAAGACCAACAGCAATAGCATTTTGAGGCCGCCTGGAACCAAGATACATAACACCTATCAAAATTATCTGCACAATTTTCAGTGTGATCATGGGTATGCACAGCACATTAGAAAGAAGAACATACGCAGCACATGGAGGAAGTTTTGGATCAGAACAATATCCTGGTTTTTCAACTGTTTCCCTGGAAATCAGCCAGATTATTATGCTTATTAGCAGGGAATAAAACACTACTTATCTCAAAGCAAGAAAATCACAAAAAGCTACTCGTATATCATATCAATAACTAATATAGAGTAAAACGGAAGCTGGGTATATGAGAAAAAAATAAGGCATACTTGTGCATTTCTTTATCACCTAGCCTCTTAGTCATCTGCCAAGTCAAGCCATTATTAGGCTCAAGACCTGGTTGGGAAATCTCCAGGCCATGCTTTTTCACCAACTCAATATACCTGATGAGCAATTAAATATATAAAAATGACTGAGTGCATGATAGTATGTTTGGCCTGAGCTCTAGTAAAAGTCCAATCATACCTCTCTGCGTTGAAATGTTCAACCCCCAAATCTTCATCCCAAATGAAGATGTAGTCATACGCGGAAACAACATCAGGATGCAGAAACCTCTTTGCATACCACCTGTAGAGATACAGAAACAAGTGAGATCTGTAAATATATATATACATACAAAAAGGCAGAATAGCATGTCGAATGCGAGTGTGAAAGCCCTGTTCTCATTGTCAAGATTACATTTACACATATTTCGACTACTTACTACTAAATCCATCAATTTTTGCCTAGGTCAGAGTGCTAAGCGTTCTAGCGAAGCACTTGGCAAAAACATTAAAGAGTTAATTTTTCTAGCATAGATTTACACAGCAGAGGCAGAACACCTCAAATAGATCTCCGAATATTTGTCAAGTTACGGAAAAATATTATATGGATTGACAATCTCGCGTTTTGATATTTACCCTTCTCATCAGTCTTAAAGCACTAAGTTGGTTAAGAAAGACCTGAGGTGTTACTTTTGAAATACTATTACTTAATTCTTTTTAAATTCAGTTCGCAATTTTTTTTAACTCATAGCAGTGACTTCTGAATTTACTCAGACTTAAACAAAACAAGCTTCCATCACAGATTTCCGATTATGGTTTCAACTCTCGAAATAATGTCGGATCACAAAATCGGGTAAATTAGAGAATAAATGAGCCATTCCCATTTCCCAAATTCAATCTAAAAATATAGAATCTGCGCAAAAGTGTCTCACTGCCTGTCTCGAAATATCTACTTCAACCAATCCATTCAGATCATTGATAAGAACTAAATTGACCATCCCTATAATTTTAAACACCGCATAAGCACCATGCATTAATGCCACAGGAAAAGATAAAGATTCGAACCATTTTGTTTGCTTCAGCACACTAACGTGGATGGCTTGTTTGGACCACTCAAACTCATCCCATTCACTAGTACGATTGTCGTAATGGAAAAGCAGAATTTGATAATCGTCAGAAAACTGCAACACAAGTTCAAATTAGTAACTGCCCTCATGGAGAACTACATTACATAGTAAGATAGAGTTTCAAGAATCACATTCTTTTAGAAAAAGAAAAGTAAATTTCTAACCTTCTTTAAGGCTGTGTTAATGTGGTCTTTCTGATTAAATCCAACAGTGAACGTGACCAAGTATTTAGGCTGCTTCTTCAAATCCTGAGAGCAGAAGTGGAAGTGATCAGGAAATAGGACAACAATTAATAGGCAGCAACGAGGTTGAAGCATCACCGCCACAGTGTTCTTCACACCTTTTTAACGAAGTCAAATCTCCCCATGTACTTGTTTGGCTCAAAAGAATCAAATTCCATTACTCTCTTCAACGACATCAGATTCGCGAGTCAATTATCTCTCTTCTAGCGTGCATATTCATAGCTTCCAAATTCCACCCTCTCTACACCCAAACACATCCTTCTCGCCTACCCAGTGCCTATATTGGACACAGGCTAACTCATTCACATTCTCTGGTCAACTATGTTGTTTTGACCATTTAATGGTGAAATTTGGCTACAAGGATTGCCGAGCTGGAGCTCCACTGTCCAAGAACTACCACAACAAGACGGTCTTAATGGGCAGATGGAGTCTCCAGTATGAAAAAAAGGGCCTATGATGATTACTACATGGTGATCGGTCACTGCCAAGAATGACCACAGCATCAGAATTCACCAAGAACAATCACAAGCTTGCATGATGGGACAGGATATTAGTGGTAGTGAGATTTTGCGGGAAAAGGGGGTCCTCTGGCCGTTGCCATGGCAGATGTGTGTACAAGGTTAACTTCTTGAGGATGATAGCGGATTTTCGCTGTTGTATGGCAAAAGGTGAAGCCCTTGATGATGAGTGATCTCCAAATTGAAAGGGGCCTAGGGTACAAGGTAAGGGGGTATAGCTGTATAGGGAACTGAAGCATAGAAAATGGAGAAAGGGATTGAAAAGAATGGCCAATTTACCAACCAACCACTTCAAAGAGCGTAGAGTGCTAGAATCCCCTTTCATGGGACCAAATGGCTCTTTAGAGTGTAATGAAACGTGGTTACATGAACCTGCTTCACTGGGGGAGTAGTGAATTCTATCTATGTAGAACAAAAATATAGAATAACACAGATGAAAGTAAAGCATACATCATGGAATATACCTCACTTGGTTCTCCCCACAACCTTCGAAGATAGAAGTCAGTTTCAGGAACTACGATTCCTGGTGGCAGCATCTCTGCACCACGTGGGTTGGTCGGAACATATATCTGGAAACAGGCACAGAAACCACCGGAAAAATAAAAACGAGAACAGGTGAAACAGAACAACAGCAAGGGGGCGTAAATGTTAAAAATAGAGCTGGTGGTTTGATATTAGGCCTTTGCATTTCCAAGTTGATCACTTGATTATGGTTTATTACGTTCCTCTTTATTTGGTCCAATGTGGGCCTCGGCAAATTGTGAGTTACAGAACTCCACTAGGCTTTCTATAATATCTCACATATGAGACTGGACTGCTGAATATCACCAAAATATCCTCAGGTTTCACTAATTCAACTTTGAGTATTTCCAACTTTGGTGACCTAAAGTGTATATATCAACAAAATTCATCCAAAAAACAAATATTCCTAAAATCCTAAGCATAATGAAATAGATACTGTAATGCTCTTTCACATTAAATTATGCTAAAAAATATACTTAATTTAGATAACTATGTTACTTATACCTTAGGCCACCAGCATAAGGAAATTTTCAAACAATGGTCACCAAAAATAGACTCAATTTTTCAGGTCACAATGTGGAATTAGACGAACCCCACGGATTCAAAATTGAATTAACTCAAACCACAGGGGAAACAAAGTGTAAATTTTCCAAATAGTAACAGGGATTTAACTTTGAAGGATAGAAAGCCTATTACTGCCAAAAATTCGAAACAATAAGGGGACGATTGGTTGGGGGTCTAAAGGAAAGGGAATGAAAACTATTTGGAAACTTTTCATTCCCTTTGATATTTGTTTGGACATTTTCCCCTTACCCTTTACCCAGTATCCAGAAAGGTATTACCCCTAATCCTCTAAACTGGTTCCCCCAGCCCTCGCCCCCAAAGAGTATCCCATACCCTTTCCCTATTGCCTATTATGACCACCACTTAAACCTCCTACGTCCAGCATCTATACTGACCACTAACACCAACTGCCTCCTTAGACACCAGCAGCAGCACCGTCAAAGCCGCCGACGCCGCATATCTTCGGCCACCACAGACTGACGCATTAGACCGCGCACTAGGCCACCTTCCACGCCCATCGAAATCCACCACCACAAATTCCTAACACCACAAAAATAACGAAAAAATCGTCCCACGCCCCCAAAACACCCTCCCCCACACCTGAAAACACCATATTCGGTGTTCTTGGGACTGGGGAGGGTGTTTCAGGGGTGTTGGGCGTTTTTTTGTTATTGTTGTGGAGTTAGGATTTGGGGGTGCTGGATTTCGACGAATTTGAAAGGTGGAGTGAGGGTGGTTGCCAGCGATTGGGGAGCGGCAGGGAGGGAGGCCGACAAGGGTGTGCAATTGGGCGCCATTATGGTGGTTCGGAGTTGATGATGGTGGTTGTTGAAATTGGGTTCTATTTTTTCATTTCCATTCCCTATTTCAAACCAAACAAGTCAGGGTATGAAGGGCAAACCCTTTCCTTTCCTTTCCTTTCCTTTCATTTCCCTTTTCTATTCCCTTTCCCTTCTCTTAACCAAACGCCCCCTAAAAGTTAGCCATGTCAACTTGTTGCTTGCTTGCTTTAGCTCTCAAGCAACCAGACAAGTGCCGCATATTGAAACATGACATCCTGATCAGACACGCTACAACAATGACACTCAAACTCAAGATACATGGCATTCTGTATCTAATTTAAGGGTCAAAGTTGGGTGCGGTTAAAATCTCAGGATACTAATGGCAAGGACAGAGAAAATGAAAACCCCTGAGGAAAAACAGAGAAGGGTGGCCTAAAAGCAAGTTGAATATCACTGGATCTCGGTAAAATCTCGAGCCGTGTAGTGTCATCTTCCCCATGGTGTGCAGCAAATCAAGTAACCGTTGAGAGGTGGCAGGCAATTTCTATCACCTCCCATTGCTTACTGATGAGCATTCCAGTTCATCAAAGAGTAGCGGTTTGATTCTAGAACACCTAGACCAGCTACAAGATCAAAGTTACTATCTCAATTCCAGCATTGTATATCAGGTCAAGTGATTTACCTCGAATTTCTTTAGCAGGAAAAGACATTGCACGGCCATCTATAAGTATGCTTTTTTAAAAAGATAAAACTTGAAAGCATACTAAAAAGACTCCAAACCTTTGGAACTGTTGATCCAGAATCTTCGTCAGATGTACTATGGCCAATAAATGCTCCATCCAAAGAGACAAGCCTTGAGGATAATTTAATCTGCAAAGAAGCATCAGAAGCAGAATGGTTCATCTGCTTCTAGTATAATGAGAAGGATTTGAAACTTTTTAAATAAAATAATTACCTTGTTGGACACTGACGGAAATGATACTCCAATAAAAAAACCAAAAACAATTCCCATGATGGTTGCTGTAATGAGTCTTGCACTGCCATTTGATCGTTTCTGAACTGCACTACTGTATAGAGAATATGTGAACTTCTTAATAACTCATTTTATCAATGATCATCAGATGAATAGTAAGAAAAATAAGCCATAGAAAGAAAAGAGAGTTTCAAACCTACGACGTGGAGTTCCCATCTTACTGTGTATTTCTAAACTCACAAGACCACATCAAAATAATGCCATAAACCTAAGAAGTCCCTACGTATAGCAGAAAGTGCTTCATGCTTGATCAGCAACTGCAAATCTTCGATATCCCACCTGTCCGTAAGAATTAGGATTTCCTACATACAGCCACAACCTCACTATCAGGACCATCCAAGATGCACAAATGATGCATGGTGGCTAGTGAAAGAGAAACGGCTAGAGCAAACAATGAACACTTGGGACTGGGGCGTGAGGTGCTTTGAAGCGACAAGGACCTGTAACAATTAGGCACAAAGTGCGAAGAGAAGGCGTCTGCCTCGTGCACACGAGACACACTGTTTTTGCAAACAAAATTGTGTTTATAAAGTTTTTTTTTTTACAACAGTACTCATTTTGGATTTTAAAGAGGGCTACCATGTTAAAGAAGGTATTGATGATGAGGCAAAGGAAATTATATGGAAATGGCATAGTACAGCTCACTAGTTATGCCCTATGCACAATGCGCACTTACGGCACATTGGGACATGTTCACTGGTGCCTCACTAAGCCCTGGGCATAGGCACTCAGGTGCACATTTTTAAACCAAGTTTTTTCTGATACATAGGTGCAAGGAAGGGTCCTGGTCCCATAGACACAGTGGAGTTCAGGCTTTCAGCTGCGAAATTATAATACTACCTCGTGAAAAACTGAAAGAACATTCTACTGCAGTCTTTAACTAGAGTCCTAGATTGCCTTTTTCTACTTAAAAACCTAGAAGCCTTTAAGCTTTGTTCAAAGGATTACAATATTTGCTCACATACGGATTGTTCAGCGTCAATGCCCCGTACAAGAGGCAAGAAATTCAAGCTCCTCAACAAGAATCACTATTAAAATGAGAACATCGTATAGATCAAACATCCCAATGGAAACAACTATCGTATCAACGGGTCACCAGACTAAACTTGCTTGCTTTCTATACAGACTCGTGAAGTTGCCAAATTTAAGCTATTGGATGAGCAATCAAATGATCATATAGTTAAAATTGCCTCTTTGACATTATCTTACAACAATAAATTCCAATACACCACTTAACAAGTTCTTATCCTATGAGCATTGTCATCTACTTTACAACTACTTGAGCACAATGCCGACTGCGATTTCCACATCACCCACTCTTCAACTCCTATCGCTACAATTCCATCTATCGATTAATCCTCTATAATTTTCTCAACAATCTCAATTGTAACAATGCAGTAGCTTAATATTATACAAAATTAGCAAGTATAGAGTTTTAACAAGCAAAAAGTTATAGTACTAATTTGCAGCAAAACCTCGGTTATCAACGAACAATCTACAAATTCAAACATAATAATCAATCAATCCTACTCAACAACAAGATCACCCATAAATGCTTAATAATGCAGTAACTTAATAGTTTACTCATACAAAATAAATAAACAGAATATTTTCACAACAAAAACACCGTAATTTGCAGCAAAAACTAATTAACTGACACATAACTTATAAAATCAATCCTAATCAACCGATGCTGCTCAACTACAAGATTAACATTATGTGCTTAATGATGCAGTAACTTCAGAGTTTGCTCCTATTAGATCTTCTTGTTGAGCATCATCGATTAATTATGTTTGATTCGTAGATTGTTCGACCATTGATTAAGGTTTTACTGCATTTTACTGTAACATATTGCAAATTTACAACATGAACTCAGTAATTTGCAACAAAACCTTAATAAATCGACACATAATCTACGAAATCAAACATAATAATCAATCAATCCTGCTCAACAACAAGATTATATGCTCCAAATGCAGTAAATTACTAGTTCAATTCAACAAAATTAACAAATACTGAAATCTAACACTAATCCGCAGCAAAACCTCAATAAATCGACGAACAATCAACGAAATCAAACACGATAATCAATCGATACAGCTCAACAATAAGATTACCATTACCTGCTTAAAATGCACTAATTTGCAGAAAAAACTCAGTGAATCAAAGCGCAATCTGCGACATCAAACACAATAATCAATCGATACAGCTCAACAACAAAATTAGGTTAAATAATTCACAAAATCAGCCGAAAAATTAACAATAAACTAATTAAACTTCAACAAACTTAATTAAGCAAAAATTAATTTAAAAAATCATTACTTACATTGAGTAGGTGAACAATGCATCGAAGAACGTGCGAAAAAAACAGCAAAATTTTGAGTATATTTTACATCAACAGATCAAAGATCAAAATCAATAAAAAAAAATTATGTGATTCAAATGTTGTTTTTTGATTAAGTATTTAAAGTTATGTTACGGAGAACTCACGAATTTTATATGATGAAATAACGTGAGTAGTAATCAAATTGAGGTGTTATGTTTTGTTATGTTATGCTTGTTGGAACTTACTCGTATTTGGTTGGGATGACGAATGCAACTTTGGGGTGGTTGACCTTGACCATTTGGTGAAAATGATCGTGGATTAACGTGGAGAATGGAGAGTTTGTGTTACTTGTGACTTGGGTAGGTGCAACGTAATTATTGTGTGAAACGGTTTTATGGGTGGTTATAAGATGATAATTTATTTTTTAACGGTTTGAGTAGGTCTTCTGAGAGACGGCCTTTCAATAAGCTTATTAAGGGACGATTGTACAATCTTAAGAAAAAATGGTACTAAAACTAATAAAATAGGTACAAACGATGATTAAAAGTAAAACGGGTACATCTTTTATGTAAATAGGTACGAAATTACTATGGTACCATCAACAATAATAGGGTCACGAAAAACAAATAAATGGGTACGAAATACTGGTCTCTCAATAAGCTTATTGAGAGACCGTCTCTCCCAAGTTTTAGTGTATTTTTTAAGTTGTGATTTGTAAATTTGTAATAATGAGTGTAAGAAAATGATTGTAGTAAGAGGTTATGAGACTGATTTATGGATTCCATTCTTTTGGCTTAATATTAGAAAGCAATTAAATTAAGCTGAAAAAAACATAATTGAAGTGTATTTAGTGGAGTTGAATCATAGAGAGACAAGTTGGGTAGAGCAGGAAAGCTGATCAAATGAACCCCATTTAATGGGGTTGAATCACAGAGAGATAAGTTGGGTAGAGCAATAGAGCTAACCAATTGAACTACATTTAATAGAGTTGAATCATAGAGAAACATGTTGGGCAGAGCAATAGAGCTGCCCAACTGAATGTGACATTGTGAGCTGAGCTGAGAACACGTTCTTTCTCGAGATATGAAATGACAAAGTTTTTATCTCAAAATAAATACAAGTGGTTAAGAGTTTGATTTATAACTCTTGTGAAAAAAGAAAATCATGATTTATTCCTTAAGT
>JAOWBH010031716.1:0-15735 GCA_028566215.1 Silene coronaria
GTGCACGCTTTGGCATTTCATCATCATTCCCTTTAAACGAATTTATCTCTCTTCCCTTCTTTTCTTCTCTTTCTTTCCCTTCCTCATTTTGTCACAAAGTTCTTCATTTTGACATTTTTTATCATTTTTTTGGTGAAATTTAGCTCCATTTTGTTACAACTTTTTTGGGTATAAGGTAATTTGATTGATTATGTAATAAAGTTTTGAACTTTATGTTATTCTTGTTTGATTTTGATAAATGGGTATTGTTTGATTAATTTGTGGAAGAATTTGTTATGTTGTTTTTGGAATTTAAAGGTAATTTAGTGCAATGTGTTTCTTGTGTAATGTTTTTGTTTTGTTGAAATTTGGGTTTGATTTGTTTGAGTTATTTTGTTGTGGAAAATGGTTGATTATATCATATGAAATATGTGTTTGTCTGTTTGTGAATGTGTTTTAGCTAAATTGGATAAAGGGTTGGTGGTTGGGTGTGGTTTTCAATAATGTTGGTTGTTATTTTGATGAGATGGATGTTATAAGAAATGTAATACCTCTCTTGGGATTTGAATACAACAACATTGCCTCACTGGCTCCCGCAGATTGTGGGGTAAGGGAGTTGGATGTATGCAGCCTTACCCTGTTAGCAACAGAAAGAGGCGGTTTCCGAATGACTCATGGGATTTGAATGATTGTGGAAAATCTATAACATTTTTGTTGATAGGTTACAACTTTCATTCATTATGTTTGTTGAGCTAGATGTGAATGCATAGTGTTTTTGGATATGAATGAAATTTCTGTAGAAAATCCATTTTGGTGGCATCTCAGTTAGGGTGTTTAATTTGGAGAAGTAGTTCAAAATTCAGTAGTTTGTGCTCGCTTTTGTCGTATTGACAATGCATTCAAGACTAAGAGAATTACATATAGTTTTCGGAATGTTTTGGGTATGCTGTTTCTGCTTGATGAGATTGCCATACAAACGACTGTTAGGCAGTCTGATGAGGCCAAATTTTGTATTTGTTGACATCTGAAGTTTTTGGACCTGTTACATTGCTACCCATAGCTTCACCCACCAAAGATTGCTGTTACATTACAAAGGCTTTGTGTTATCCTTTAGAGCTTGCTATTAAGAAAGCTTTTTGAAGCCAGCTTTTGCATTCAAAAAGTTATGACACTTCAATATCTACACACATAGGTACTTGACCTGTCTGGAATGATTGTCTAAGAGAGGTTATATACTTTCACTGAAGAAACATGATGTAGTTTAGCCACTGAAAGTTAATAGCTAGGTGTCAGAAGAGACTGCAGCCTTTGTTGAACCCGAAGGTGTTTCAGGTTCATACCAGAAATATTTGTTGCTCTCTTTAGGGTCAAGCCGTAAGGGAGAGAAAGAAACGGCTGCTCATATTATGGATCCCAATTTTATAATCTTGGTTTTGTGGGTGTAATGCTGACATGAGCATGCTACTCCTGCCTCATGGGCTGTTATAGTATTTGTTGATATTTAACATTTGAGATGCTATATCAAAATGGCACTTTCAAATATTTCTGATGCGAGCTGTGTGAAGAAGCTTAGGATTATATATTTGTTTACATCTTGTGGTGATACTACTTATAAGACCTATTTACGTCCTACATTACTACTAGTTTGTCAGTAGTGCAAGTAGGATTTAGATCTTTTATCTCAGGTACAATTGGTTACCATTTTCAATGGAGTCAAATACTCATTGTTCTTTCACTATGGAATATAGTGGGATAAAGTAAAATGGCTCACTAAACCGTCCGCAGTTCTATTTTTTGTAAAGTAACAGTCATTTGATCTAGCTATAGGCACACATTTCAGTAATGGGTCTTCTGAAAATAGACTCCTTGCGTTAACACTCAGGGTTAAAACTGTGTACATTCATCCCCCCACCTCACTCCGCGGGTGGCAGGATCCCATGAGGCATTGGGGTAATGTAACTTTCCGAAATTGTTGTTGTCCTACAAGAGGTATCCCAGATTGTTTATGTAACTTCCTGAAAGACCAGTAATGCAAATCATACTTATCTGCACATTTTAATTCGGATTTAAACTGGCCTTTAAAGCCTTTATCATGGGGTTTTCTTAGGTCACTCTGGTGCTCTTTTGCTTTTGTTCTTCAAATCACCATGTTCAACTCCAAATGTTTTATTCGTTGCTATTTTTTTGCTCTCTGTTTACATTGCAATCTTTATGTACGGATAATTTTGTGTGCACTTCTGCGTCTTGTGTTGTCTTTCTATGCTGAGCTGGATCCCTTGTTTATTTTTGTGTCCCTTGAATTTTTAATGTCACCTTCTTAGGCGGAGAAGCGACCTTGAGAGTTGTATATGTTTACTGATTCCTCCCCCTTTTCAGGTTCTGCAGCCGCTTCTTTGATACTATAGGGATCTCTACACCTCACGTTTTTGCAAATTTATTCAATTATGTCGATTTCCCTGAAAGATCTTGACACAGCATTCCAAGGATCTGGACAAAAGGCGTATCCTTTACCTTACTGATATAACATAATGCATACTTGTGTTCTGACTAGTGATGCCCTATCCAACCTGAATATATAATGTGAATCTTATATTTTATGGTCTAAACACTGTGTTACGCAGACACGCGAACACTTGTCGGTGTCAGACACGTGTCGGACAGGTATTTCTTGAAATTTTAGGATACGTGGACACGGTCGACGGTGTGTCTTGACCAACAAAGTGGACACATCACGACACGGTCAACGGAGTCTTAAATAACATTTTTTGTGGGAAAGTAAAACAGAATTAGTTAATTGTAGTAAGCAAACTACACAAACCCCTAATTCCTAAAACACTCAAACAGTTGTCACGTGTAGATCACAGTTGATTTGTTTGCCTTGACAACTCTTAGAGGGCTTGAAATATGGCGCATTGAAAACTTCCGCCCTGCACGTGTACCAGATTCTTCTCATGGAAAATTTTACATGGGAGATTCTTATATTGTTTTAAAGGTAAGAATTCTAATGTAAGAAATACAGTTCACTGTTTACTGTTCTACAAATGAGCGTTTTGCTCACAGCCATTACACGAGGGTGGGAGGAGTTCTTCAAATAAATCACACTTTTAGTTCTCACATTGCCTTTCTGCCTGAATGTCATCTATTTGTACTATCTGTAATAATATTGTAGACACAGTTTATGCTCCTCACGTTGATTGCAAAAGCATCTAGGGTTCCAGATGATCTGTGACAGAAAGTAATTTATGTTATTTTGTTCTAGTTTTGGAAGCTACATGGGGTTGAGTTGTAGTTAGTGTTGCTGTTGTTCCATTTATATATTGGTGATAAGAACTACTCCGACGACAAAACCCTAGTCCCAAGATTAGTCCTGGTCAGGTAACCATGATGCATGATTTAAAAGGAAGAAAATATTCAGTATATATATATGAAATTGCAAAGACAGGGTTAGCTTAGAAATGTTTGCTAGGCTTGTCAATATAAAATTATAAACCACGGGCATAAAATAACCTTCTGAAGTTTGGAGCGTCATTCCAAACTGTTAGTATCTATGTTTTGGTCGAACCTGAAAAAAGAATGGGGCAGAAGCTTTTTTGTTAGGTTAATTATCCTGCTAAATCTTACATGTTAAGAGTCTTTGTTTGTGAATGACAACCATCATAAGGTGGCTGTAAATCCTGTAATAGAAAGTGGACCTCTTTACTAACTGTTTCTGATCTTTATGCGTGGATCCGTGTTATCGAGTCAAGGAGTTTGGCTTATGAGTATGTGAGAGTGAACTCATCATGCCTTACCTTTCTTTTCTTTTATTTTGATTATTCTCTAAATGTCAACCCTATTCTGAGTACTTAGGGACTCTTCTGTGTGCTTGAAGGCATCTGGATGCATGTTTAATCCTTTGGGCAGACTTTCATTTAACTGATCCTGATTTAGTCGTTCTTTTTTCCAGACAACAGCATTAAAAAGTGGTGCCTTACGTCATGATATCCATTACTGGCTTGGTAAAGATACTTCTCAAGTAAGTCTCTATTTAAATTGTCTTCTGTTACAGTGTTGTCGGCTACACATGCTTAGACTACATTTTAGTGCACCTTTATTTTACGTAAAATTAAATCACTTTAAAATAATGATAGCCATCGATACTGCATATTAAGTACAGGTATGCATCCAGGTGTTAAACTCATCTACTGTTTGAAAGTGTTCCATTCTCTTGCCCTAAAATGAAGTGTTAAGTGTTTGTATCCATGTCAGAATGTGCTGACAGGGGTACTTTGGGGAAAGATGAAAAGTTTGAGCAATATGTATAGCCAAAATAAGATTTTGTTGTTTATTCTTCTCTCTAGCTCTTTATGGAGATTTCCAAGGACATTTGGATTTTTATAGAACTTGTGAGGGCTGTTGTTTATATCAAGAATCTGAGATTTTGATTCCCATCAAGTAGGATGAAGCTGGTGCTGCGGCCATTAAAACTGTGGAGTTGGATGCAGCTCTGGGAGGTCGTGCCGTTCAATATCGTGAAGTGCAGGGCCATGAAACAGAAAAGTTCCTTTCATATTTTAAACCATGTATTATACCCTTAGAAGGTGGGGTTGCCTCAGGCTTCAAACATCACGAAGCTGAAGAATACAAACCTCGACTATACGTTTGCAGGGGTAAACATGTCGTTCATGTAAATGAGGTAAGTTCAACTTTTTTTTTTCCTATGATGATGTATATATTAAGGCGATAATCAGTAGACAGCGTATACTTATAATGAAATTACACTCTGAATGGCAGGTTCCTTGTGCGAGATCCACTCTTAGTCACGATGATATATTCATTCTAGATACCGAATCCAAAATATTTCAATTTAATGGCTCCAACTCTTCCATTCAAGAGAGAGCTAAAGCATTGGAGGTTGTTCAGTATATCAAAGACAATTATCATCATGGAAAATGTGACATTGCTTCAATCGGTAAGTACGAGTTCATGTTCATTTAGTATAAGAATGTGTGATCGCGCTAGCTTCATATGATAGAAAGAACATGATGCTTTCATTGTTTTAAATGTCTTATCTGAAAGAAGAAAGATAAATCTGCGATTGCACTCACTTTTAAATTTGTTATGGGCCCTCTTTCCAGAGGATGGGAGATTGATGGCTGATGTTGAGGCCGGTGAATTCTGGGGATTCTTTGGCGGTTTTGCTCCGCTTCCAAGAAAATCAGCCAATGATGGAAATAAAAAAGCCGAACCTATTCCTCCTAAGCTTTACCAGTAATTTCTCTGTCGTTCTGCTGCAACTCACATGAGGTTCCTCTGTTTCACAATGTTCTTCCCATTTGACTATAAGCAATCTCCGAGACCACACTTTAATCTATTTTCTTGCATTTATATTTTGCTTTTGTGGTTGAATATCTTTTTAAATTTTTTTAAAATTTAATATGATATTATAAAGGTTATATATTTCTTACCATATTTAATTCAAAGTTTTGACACTGACTACAACTCAAATAGGACGAACATTGTAAATCGGAGAAAGTATCTTATATGCTGATCTTTGTCTTTCTGCCAATTGTAAACCTTCTGACAGTGTTCTCTGATTCTTTTTCAAGTGTGGAAAAGGGGCAGGCAGAACCAGTAGAAGCTGAGACTCTAACTAGGGATCTGCTAACCACGGATAAATATTACCTTCTGGATTGTGGTACAGAGGTTTATGTATGGATTGGAAGGACCACCTCTCTAGATGAGAGGAAAAAAGCAAGCGAAGCCGCTGAAGTAAAACCTGAATCTTTTGTTAGCTTTTGTTATGTTTTGATATTTTGCCATGACAGTTTATTTATTTTCCATCTACTTCATTTAGGAATTGCTCCGGAGCCTTGATCGACCAAAATCTCACATAATCCGAATAATAGAGGGATTTGAGACAGCAGTCTTTCGATCGAAATTTGAATCGTGGCCTGAAACTGCTCAGGTGGCTGTATCTGAAGATGGAAGAGGCAAGGTTGCTGGTAAGTGATGTTGAGGCAGTCGTGCTGTATGAATTGCATTATACATTATTACATTAGGTTCCTTTTTGGGACATTCAGAGTTCAGACCAAATCACTACATTTCTACTTCGGCTAAGAAAGAAAAAAAGTCATAACTCATAACCCACAAAACACTCCTATTCGAATGTGGACCCCAGTATTCTCCCACTGTTTCACATATTTTCCATCTTTTAAAAATTTCGTCCAAAAAATTCTTGTAAGTGGAGGGAATATTTATTGCTCAGTATTTTTGCATCAGTTTTTCACTTTATTCTGTTATCATCTGATATGTGAATCGTCATTGTTTGTATCTTCCAGCTCTTCTCAAACGTCAGGGAGTCAATGTGAAGGGCCTAGTGAAAGCTACTCCTGCTGTAGATGAGCCTCAACCTTATATTGACTGCAGTGGAAATTTGCAGGTACAGTGAGGATACCCCTTTCCGTCCCCTTCCCTTCCATCCTATCCCCTCCATCTAAACAAGCAGAAAAACTCGCATGTTAGTGTTCTGGTAGCAAATACTAGTAAAAGTCTCTACTGGTGCTTATTCATTGGTGGTACAGGTGTGGCGAGTAAATGGCGATGAGAAGACTCTCCTCTCAGCTTCTGAACAGTCGAAATTCTACAGTGGAGATTGCTACATTTTTCAGTATTCATATCCTGGAGATGATAAAGAGGAGTATCTTATTGGAACATGGTTTGGCACACAGAGCATTGAGGTAGTGTTTATTGTTTCTGTGTCTCACATGTTACATTTTTAATTCGATCTCTTCTTTTACTTGTCGGAAAAAGTGGAAAAGAGTAATTGTCTCGTTCAATTTTAAATGGGTAAGAGGATTAAATCATTAGAACAAAAGCATATGGATGTTGTCGAGTTAAGGTGTATTTTTTCTGTAATGGCTTTCAATGCTTTGTTGTGCCACCTTTCTTATTTTTATCGCTGAGATGGGTCAAATTATTACAGGATGAACAAACATCAGCTTTAGTTCTCGCTAGCAAGATGGTAGAATCAATGAAGTTCTTGCCTTCTCTGGTAACATTTTTGTCGTTATATCACTTAAATTTACACCCCTTAACTAAGAAAATATTCTTTGGTTATTCAATACATGGGAGTTTCTCAGTTTCTTTTATATTTGGTTGGTTGTCATCTGTAGGCTCGTTTTTATGAAGGAAGTGAGCCAATTCAATTCTTTGCTATCTTTCAAAGCTTTATTGTTTTTAAGGTTCGTGGATACTCACAGCTTATACTCTAATTTACACTTGATTATTTAGCCTCCTTAGCTTGATTGAGTGTGACATTTTTTTGGGACAATCACCAGGGTGGAGTAAGTGAAGGATACAAAAAGTACATTGCTGAGCAGGGGATTCCGGATGATACATATACAGAGGACGGTGTCGCTTTATTTCGGATTCAGGGTTCTGGACCTGAAAACATGCAAGCTATTCAAGTGGACATGGTGTGTATGTTTGCTTTGTTTTAAAATCTGTGATTGTTTATTGTAGAATTTGTTTGCCTTTTCCATTAATAATGATTTTCCAATAGTAGTGCATTGGCTGTTATATCTCAGCAGAAAAAGCGCACCACTTTTTAAAGGTCTGACGTAGGGTGTTCTTGTCATGGACGTGAGACTAAACTTCTAGAACATCTTACTTCTCAGGAAAAGTATATCTAGTATATGCTCAAGTATTGATGTATAGAACTGGTGTCTGGTGGTACTTGAACGTTGGAACGTTTGATTTTATGTGGTAGCACAGTTGGCGTCTTTTCTCTACGCATAAATATTTTTTTTTGAAAGAGACGGTCTCATGATTAATCAGACTGACCCATATGACGAATTAGCTATTCCTTGATTTTAGTTTTTAGCAGGTTCATGGGTATCTACTATCTAGGTAGGATTATTAGTTAAGTTGGAAATCCTGGCATCATATTATTTTAAGACCATCTCTCATGAGGCTATTTATCTTTGTGAAACCTCAATTTTTTTTTTAAAAGGTACTACAAGTGATGAGTTCTTGTTGGAAACTGGAAGTGGGGGCTTTTTGCGATGCCTTATTATTGAGCAGTTCCTAGAAAATGCAAATTTGATGGTTTTAGAAAGAAATTTCATATGCTTTGTTTGTTTCAGGCATTACCTTCACTAGAAATATGCACAATAAGTGATGTAATATTGCAAGCAAATGACAACGTTTGTATTCCGTTTTACTGGCAGGCGGGAGGAATATGATAATATTTTATCATTAACATAAAAAATGTTTAGGTTATTTGCTACAAATAGCCTTTTTACCTGTCGAGGAACAACAGTAGGCCAACTGCACTGTTCCAAAGGGAAGTGACTTGGGTTATTCTACTCGAGCTTTAGTAGCCACAAGGCAACAACATACCCGAGTAGACAATTTTTTTTTTCGTGAGAATGTCCGCTCATTATCTCACAAATGAGTAATGACCATCTTGTTTCAAGTTGAATCTGACCAGAAAAAGGAAGCTGGAAGTTTTTTTAGTTTTCACTAGTCACTACTCATTTCTAGCGAATTTTTCATTCTTTCTGTATCCGTTTTATCTGAGGCTATCTTTTATGTTTGATAACAAAAACTAATTGCTGTGTACTTCATCAGGTTCCGTCATCTTTAAACTCGTCATACTGTTACATATTACACAGCGGCTCAACTGTATTCACATGGTCTGGCAACCTCACCTCACCAGAGCATCAAGAACTCGTTGAGAGACAGTTGGATAACATCAAGGTATTGACTATCTTTCTTCACAAATTTCACTTCAAGGAATGAGTTACTATAAGTATATAGTATATGGAACTCCATGCTATTTGGTCCATTGCGTTCTTATCTGTGGTGAATTGGTTCTATTATACGTTACTTCATGCCTTCACATTGGCTGCGTGCCACGTTTCCGATATTTGGACATTCCTACATGACCCTGCACACCATTTTGCCAAAAATATGGAGTCTTTTCAGAAAATAGTTAAATACCCGTGTCCAACAATCTCAACTCTGTGTCACCCGAAACTTGCTGCTGAGTACCAAAACAGTTGACTCTAAAGTAGAGAAACGAATTCTCTTTTATGAGTCTCCTAAATAATTTCTACAAGTTAGAAGCATGTTGTTTACAAGTGGGAGTTTGAACTTTGAACCCCGCTCTAAAGATATTTATGCTGGTTATAGGCTGTTGTCCAGCGTCTTTCTCTTTAAATCGGCTCGGTATGGAGGAAGTAATGAATTCTGAGGCTTGTTTGTTCGAGCTCATTAGTTGGCATATAAATTTATCACAAATTCTTGTATGAGTCACACAAAATAATTTCAGGCTGTATCACACTAAATAAATCGAGACCTTCTGTTTCTAGTTATTATGCTTTGTTTTTCGATTTTACCTTTATGCTATGGTATTCTTGGTAAGACCCCACCTCTTAATTGGTATTTCAAACACTATTTTAGTGTGAAACCGTCTTATGCAAGTTACTTTCTGCAGCCAAACTTGCAGTCTAAAACTTATAAAGAAGGAGCAGAACCTGAACCGTTCTGGCAACTATTAGGAGAAAAAACTGAGTACTCAAGCCAGAAAATTGCAAGGGTGCGAGAAAGTGATCCACACTTATTCTCATGCAGCTTCGTTAGAGGTATTTACTCGTTTGCACTAATGTAATTGTTATACTGAGTATTAAGCTGTTCACAACTTTCAGTGGCTGATTATTTCTTTTTTTTCTTTTTTGCTTATCATGGATGGTGAATCATTGCTAATGAGCAGAAGATTTAAAGGTTTGTAACGTTTTATTTGAGCATTCTTTACGAGACACATTTCTGTTACATATAGTGGCGGAATTAGTACGGGATAGACGGGGTACCCGCCCGCTGCCTCCTTAACAATACAAAAATATAAAGTCTTAGATAATATTTTTCTTTTCTTTTTTTTTTTCAAAAAAATGATTTGACCACTAGTTTACCCCCCGTGAAATTCTCGCTCTTTATTTTCACCTCCCCAAGCTTCAATCCTAAATCTTCCACTGGTTACATCATGTAATCTAATACTGAATTTGTTGGCTAGTGGTTATATGTTTGTGAAAAAAGAAGTCATAACTCAAAGAGAGAAAAGATGTGCTAGAAACATGCAAAGCCACTCCGATTTCAGTTCTTAAGAAGTGAAGATATCACGTATTTTGTGAAAGTTTTGATGTTACAGCTGCATTGGTCACAACTCATTAACATGACATTTGTGACAACCCAATACCAATATTTCACAGTTGATTGATACCACATATTAAAACCATGTCTACAATGTCGAGTACCGTTTTTACAACAAAAAATCGCATTGTAAAACTCTCTTTTGAATTTCCTAACGAAGCTGCATGCGCTACAACGTATTTGTATTACATTAGTTGTGCAATAATACCAATGCCATTTATGCCAATCAGATACTTTTTTACATGAAATTTGAAACTGATTTTAGTGTGTGAGGTAGACATTTGGACTGGCCCGACTAAAATATTATCACTTTCGGCTGTTCATGTTTTATGCATCATATATGCTCATGTGATGAGTTTCATCTCGGCATTGTCAGAATGTCAGTCTTGTTGATGGGTGAAACATCAATTCTCGGATTTCTTTTACAGGTGGTGGAAATTCATAACTTCACACAAGATGATTTGATGACTGAAGATATATATATTTTGGATTGTCACTCGGATATTTTTGTGTGGGTTGGACAACAAGTGGACTCAAAGCAGAAATTGCAAGCTTTGACCATTGGAGAGGTAAGAATATTAGGATCTTTTGCGGAGTCATTTGTTGCTTGTTTAACTTCTAACTGTCTTAGAATTGGTACAATGTTGTTGTATCATGGTCCTAAAAGAGTCTTCTGTAGACGCTGTATTATACTGGTACTAAATATGAAATTTTAAATGCAATTTTTTTCCCTCAACATTACGCTCAAAGCCAGCACTCTTGCTAAGAAATATACGGAGTATATGGTAAATCTTCCTTCAAACTTTAAATTTCGGATTACTTGATTTCTTATTGGGTTCAGCTCTAAACAAGGCTGAGTAACTGAACAAAATTTGTATGTTATATTGAACTCTTAGATTGTAAGACAGATACACTCGCATCTCATATTGTAAATTTTACTAACAGCTAACATCTTTTAATTTCTGTAGATGTGCACTCTAATTGTTTCACGTAGCTAAAGGCTGATTATTTGCAGAATAATCATTTAATTTCATTGTATTATCATAAGAAGCTTCATTTCATTTCACTTGAAAACTGACTAAAGCTAGTTGAATCTGCTCGCATTGCCTGGCGCAACCTTTGTTAGTCCAGTTTTTATAATACCTTGCATACACGTGTCGGATGTTAGGCACTTCGACATGCATCTGGCACAAGAACATTTCATTAAGCTCCTCACGATACAACAATTGTAACCTGTGGTCATGATTTGCAACAGAAATTTGTGGAACGTGATTTTCTTCTAGAGAAACTCTCTCCGAAAGTGCCTATTTATGTCGTCATGGAAGGGAATGAACCCTCATTTTTCACTCGCTTTTTCACATGGGATTCGGCAAAATCTGGCGTGAGTATTCTGGTTTATTCTACCAGGTGACTGCTTCAACCTTAATTCTGCAATCACCTAACAGATTTCTTTTTTGGCAGATCCATGGAAACTCGTTCCAAAGGAAACTATCAATACTGAAGAATGGAGGGGCCCCAGCTGTAGATGTAAGTATTCTTTATTGCGTCCTAAAAAAAGTATTCTTTATTGCACTTTTGCTGTTGGAAAAAGCGATGCTAGGTTGCCATTCTGATTGCGCACCACTCTGGTTGCCCACTGTACCTAAATTATAACATTGAGTAATTTTTTCTTCCGAACTTAAATTAGCTCCAGAATATCCTTTTCTGCTTTAATCAGCCTCCTGATAATATGGCTAGCTACAGTATATTGTGGCTTTGTCATAAGAGTCTCAGAAGTCTTGAGATCCAGAGCTTGAAGGTGATTCATTCACTTCTATGTTTCCTTGCAAAGTTTCAGATGACTAATATGCCATTTAATGTTGAAATCATTTTTCATCACGTTTTATGACTTTCGTCAATGATTCCATATGTTTTATCTTATCCACTGGATTTATTAATATAATTATAACCCGAGGACCGAGGGTCCATATTATGTTATCTGCTGATATATTGTTTCATGCAAATCCAGAAACCAAAGAGGAGAACCCCTGTATTTGGAGGAAGGTCTGGCGTGCCTGACAAATCGAATCGTTCAAGGAGTATGTCTAGCAGCCCAGACCGTGCCCGAGTGAGAGGCAGATCTCCTGCATTCACTGCACTGGCTGCCACTTTTGAGAATCCAAACACGAGAAATCTATCAACACCCCCACCAATGATTAGGAAGCTTTATCCAAGATCAGGAACCCCAGAATCTTCTTTAGCACCTCCTAAATCTTCTGCGATTGCAGCTCTTACCGCTTCTTTTGATAAGACTCCTACTTCCAAACAGCCTATTATTATGCCTCGATCTCATAAAGGTGGGACTACTTTAAAGTTTTACTGTGTACTCTATACCTAGAACTCCCTTCGTTTGACGCAATTAGCCCCACTTCTTAAATTCTTCCTCACAAATAGCAGCAGATGGGACTAGTTGCGTAAAATAGAGGGAGTTTCATGTTTGGATCTCTTCACTGTGTATTGAAGACGGTCTACATTCGCTTACAGAAACACCAACACCAGATTCAAATTCCACGGAGACGCCCAAAGAGACTTCCATGGACAGCATACAAGAGGATATTAAGGAGGATGATGCAGAGGAAGAGGAAGGACTCACAGTATACCCATATGACCGTTTGACGACAACATCATCAGACCCTGCTCCTGAAATTGATATCACTAGACGAGAGGTTCTCTTCTCTCTCTTTCACTGGTGTCTTTTCAAGTAATTTCGATGAGACACTATTAGTCTTATTTATTTCTAACAATTCTAATACCACCATACCTAGCAACAACCACCTTACCCAATGCCTTGAAGGGCTCCTGTTAATTGCAGGATTAGGGGTTAGATGTACGCAGCTTTAATCATGTGTTCATAACACAGAAAGATTGTTGTTTAACGGTTAAAAGAAAGCCTACCACCACATCAAAAAAAAAAAAAAAAGTCTACCATAATCTGAAACTAAAGAATAATGAGTTGTTGGTTACATTGCAAATGGAATAAAACATTACTGCTAACCCTAGACCTAGACTAGAGCAAACATTATAACCTGGAATTTACCTTAAATATGAATTGCCCGATCAAGTCCATGGTTGATCCAAACTTTGTAAGACCCAATATTGGCGTACAGTATTTGTAATTTGAAGTTACACTTAAGTCTATGTCATAGCAAATGACAAAAACCTTAATAAACACGACCAAAATGATTGTTACTCTAACCAGAATTACACATACTGCCATACTGGAAATGACCCGCGCACCAAAAATATAATATCTGAAACTGATTTGATTCTGAAATGTTAGGACCTAATCCTACCGATCCGAGAGCATAAAATACCCATAATAACCGACTCCACAATAGACATGAATGGCAAGTTTGTCCAGTCTACATGACCCCTCGCCCCTTTCTCTCAATGTAAGGAAAAATAAAAGAGAGAAGAATTGCAAGAGAAATGATTTTGTTTGAGACTGCTGTGCTTGCTGATAACATGGAATATGCAGGCTCGAGTAGTATACGAATGAGTTTAACTTGAGATTCACATTGTTTGGTGCAGGCTTATCTGTCAGCAGCCGAGTTCAAGGAGAAATTTGGAATGGCAAAAGATGCTTTCTACAAGCTACCCAAATGGAAGCAAAACAAGCTGAAAACTGGCCTGCAATTGTTTTAAGTTTTTAACCAGTAAGTAATCTCTCTGAAACTCAACCACTAATATATGTGAGCACCCTTAACTCACCTCTTCTGTAATCAGTGGCAAACTAAATAAATCAGTTCACCAGATATACATACTATACAAAAAGTGTTCTATGAGTTCAGGATCCCGGGTCTCATAATATAGATCCACCAATAGTTGAATCCGACTTCTGACCGTATATGTTCTTTTGACAAAACTCTGATGGCTGGTTTACCGTCTTTCTGCAGCTATACTTTGCCTGTGTTGGCTTGAAGGGAAAGAATCATTGTTTTTGGCTGCTTCTACTCCCAATAAGAACTATTCTTTATCAACAAGTCTAATATAGGAAACTTTGTCGGATTTTTTCCCCATTTCCGCTGTCTAGTATTAGGTGGTCTATTTTATAGTTTTGGAGGTCACAGCGTTGTTGTGAGCTAGCATTTTTGTCCAGAATTTTTCAACTTTCCAATATATAATTTTTTTGTACAACAGGAATTAGATTATTTTCAAGATCGATTCCTTTAGGTTATACTGTACAAGTAAAGGTTGAAGTATGTATAGAAGAGAGTAAAAAGTAGTCATGACTCCATAATCACAAGGCTACATTTTTATCCATTCACGATAATAAGGCGCACGCCTTCTTTTGTTTCATTGGCGCGCTTCGGTTGCACTGAGATAATATTGCAATTGTTGTGAAAATACAAATGTTTTTAGGAAAAGAGTATTTCATAATTGTTTTTTAAGTATTTCTTTGAGCTATTGCAGTAATATTGTCTATTTATTTGAACAATTGAATGGTTGAAATTTCTCATTTTTCATATAGATTCACGCCTTCTCGTAAAAGTATTTTAACAATGTTTTCGGTGACGTTAGTCGATGCTATTCGAACTGTTCTTTTTCTATTCATGTCAGCATTGATGTATTTACCATCTATTTCATTTCGAATTCATACATTCTTTAAAGAAAAAGCATTTATTAGTATCGAAATTGAGAGCTTTGAGAAAATTTATAAATTAAAAGAAGATTCAAGATGTAGAAATGTAGAATCAGTTTGTTTCACAGCAAGGGCAAGGGTATAGAATACAATGTGATAGAGGAGGAAGTACGATATTTCATAACCTCGTCCCTTTTATGTTCTATCAAGTAGGGAAATTAACAATTTATATAACGGAATATGTGTTTTTCTTTAGACAATTTTACTATCCACGAACGAAGTATATGTTTTTTCTTTAGACAGTTATACTATTATATACCTAGTTGTACCTACATCCTGTTTTTAGCTAAAGTTATTGAACATTTATCGTTTTAAAATAACTCGAGAGGGTTAATAAGTTTCATTAACATCAACCAAAACCGCTTCATCAATATATGGGGGAAGCTCATCCATCCAACCACGACTACCTTATTAGCGAATCTAAAGAAAATTCAACCTCCTCGGCTCCTCAAACCAATTACATCGTTGTGTTTTAGTTTATTGAGTCACGAGTTAATATTTATTAAGCCAAGTACTTGTGAATTGTGTGTTAATTACATTGAACTCTGAGTCAATTTTAAATTACGAAATGTTATTGTTTACATATGCAACGGATTGTATAACACTATCTGTATGGTTATGGTTTAGATATCAGTCAAGAATAAAATACACAACGATCTCACCTTATATCTTACAATTTTAATATTGTACACTCATAGTCGCAAATCGTAATAAACACGACATTTTATTACATGCTGGCTAAGTGGCTAATGGTTATATCCAACGATCTTATACAAGACTAATGGTAAAATCGCGAATTGACAAATAGTCATTGCCAATAAAACTCGTACAGATATTTGTTTCTCTTTCGCATTTTTGTTGAGTTTGTTAATTTCAGTATACAC
>JAOWBH010031825.1:452-10825 GCA_028566215.1 Silene coronaria
TTCCGCCTCTAACCGAAATCCTGGCTACTGGTTACTTTTTGTGTCCTGATTTTCAAGTCCTTGCTCCTGCTCAATATCTTGCATTGGGCATTTTGATATACCAATTCCTAGTGTTTGATTGTTTACAATAGAAGTTTGTAACTGAAGTAGTAATCTATTTTATAGGGATTCTGACAAGATGATATTTGAGCGTTTGCAGAAAGAATTCGACGTTGCACAAGCATCTCAAACTCAAGGTAGCTAGTGCATAAATATTTCAATATAATGTTATTAGAAAAACATATTTGACGACTCTTGACTCCTATTTTTATTTAAATCTTGCACATTTTCATATCTTCTTCCAAATATGTATATGTACCTTGAAACCTGAAGGTAAAAGTACTCATCACAGCGAGAGCTTAAGTGTTAGCTCCCTTGTTGTAATGGTTGTCATCTATTTGGTATATTTATCTACATGAGTATCATCCTTTTTGGTGTTCTTCTCCAGGCTCTCTTGGGTTTGAGGTAAGGTAATTGTTACAGGAGTAGTAGTCCTTCAAACAAAGGAGAAAGGGAGAGAATTGACTATGGGAAACTGCTACTCCATACGAACTTCGTGAACCCAACCACTAGGGAGAGACTAGAGAGAAACATGAAATCTGGGTTCGAGGGTTCTACTAGAGTGAGTTCTGTAGAGGCATTAATTTATATTTTTCTTAGGGCTCAGCAGTAAAGTGACAAAAGTAACTATACTATTATGTTGTAATTTAAAGCCTTAAAGGTGTCATGGTGGAAGAACTAACCTCATGATTCCTGGAGTTTTCTCTTACCCTTTGTTTGGATAGGGGATTTGGAGGGAAGGGAGGGGAGGGATTCTAAAGTGGAGGGATTTGGAGGGAAGGGATGGATCCCTCCAACAAAGAAAAAATTTGGAGGGAAAATTCCTTCATTCCCCTTCTCGTTCCACTCTCTCCTTTTCCCTTCCCTTTTTTGTATCCAAACAGAACCTTAGCTCATACATAGCTGCGATCATTTATTCACGTTTGCTTTTGGTTCAAAGACCAAGGATGGAGGCGCAGACTAATGTGTTTGGATTGAAGGATTTGGAGGGAAAGGAAAGGGAGGGAGAGTAGGGGATTTAATATCCCTTGTTTGGATAGCAAATAAGGGGGAAAGGAAATGTAGGGGGAGGGATTTGGAGGGAACCATTTTCCCTCCTCCAAGCCAAATCAAAATGTCTCCACAATAGGCAAGATTGGAGGGAAATTGTATCCGAACACCCACACCCCATTCCCTTCCCTCCTTCCCCTCCCCTCCCTTTCCCTCCACTTTTGCTATCCAAACACACCCTAATTGTTATTGGATGACAAGTGAAGCAAAATGCAATTGGATAATCACTTTACACGTTAAATACATTTTTAAAATAGAAAGCTAAACAAATGACTAATTTACCCAAAACAGAATAGGTAGAAAACTTACGAGATTGGGGGAGAGTAAAACAAATGACTTATAATTTTTGGTGATAAACAATAAACTTCTTTTCTGATTTGTAGTAAACTTCATGCTTTTTTACTACCGGTGATGATATTGGTGACGAAATTTGTTGTCGGAATTTTTTTGTTATGACGCTTAAGCAATGAATCCCATTCATCAAAGCGACATCTGAGCCAGGTCTTCTAATTCTGCAGAGATCTATCTGGAAGGCGAAGACTGGAATGACGGACTCTTAGCCACCATAAGAGAAAGGGTATTTTTGCCTATTTTTTACTCTTTTATCTATTATACGAACAATTTTGCTGTTTATTTTTTACTCTTTATCTATTATACGAGCAATTTTGCTGTTTATTTTTTTACTCTCATAATACGAGGTTCTTTAAGTTAAAGTTCTGCTGAATGGTGATGTTGTTAGGTTCACATGGAGGCAGAGAGAAAGGCATCGGGGGATTCAAGCATGCTGCTAGATTCTCCCCTCCTTGAAAAAGTCACTTACAGAGTGGGGAGCAAGGTACATAGTCTAACCACCATCTCATAGGATTTTTTTCATTGTAAAGGATGTGCTTGTAAACCTTAGCTTGATGTATAATGAGCAACCAACACCGGAGTATCTCATTGCTTCCCATATGGAACATGTTCTAGTGTTAAAAAAGTACCTTATAGTGATAGAATAGATAGACAAGTCAGCAGAAAGTGGGAATTCTATAGGGTTTTGTTTGGCTTCTGTCTGTCTGCAGGTTCTGTTATCCTCATTTCTCAGTATAGATACAAAAGAGTCCCATTAAGCGAAGTAAAATGTATATTGTAAATGTTTCTGGAAATTTATCTTGAGGAATGTCATATTTATGGTTTTAAACAATTTGTTATAAGCAGTTGTTATAACTTTGTTTTGGAACTTGTAGTGTTTACAATATCAAACTTGTTGACTATGTGTGTGGAGAATGAATGTATGATTTACATCAAAGTGACGATGGAAATTACTAATATCTTATGTCTAGCTGTTTGTGCTTGACTTCACTATACCTGCTTGTGTAAGGCGGCGTCTCTGTGTTGCATAGTGAGTTTTATTGAGTTTAGGATGAGGTTTGCTGCCTGAGATAGGAATCTTGATATGGTACAGATTATTATTATCATGCACATAACTTTCGAAATAATTTGGCTTTGGTGATTCATCATTGAAAGTGAACGCCCTTTGGGAGAAAGAATGAAAATGACATATGAGCTGTTATCACTCTTACCAGGAATGCTTGAGCAAAATGATTTCTTATAGTTGGCCATGTGTTTGAAGTCAATCTCACTGATTTGAACTTTGAAGCCATTTAAGTAAGGTGTTGGAATTTACCCTCTTAAGGTCTGCAAAGTTATTGCTGACATAGAATAGTAAGCAAGCTGCAGTCGAATAAGTGGCTCCCTAGATTTTGGTCAAATGCACTATGATATACTTTTAGGGTGTGCTTGGATTGAGGGATTCGGAGGGAAAAAAAGGGAGGGAGAGTAGGGAATTTAAAACCCCTTGTTTGGATAGCAACAAGGGTGAAGGGAAATGGAAGGGAGGGATTTGGAGGGATCCATTTTCCCTCCTCCAAGCCTAATCAAAATCTCCCCACAATAGGCAAGATTTGGAGGGAAATTGTATCCAAACACCCACACCCCATTCCCCCTCCCCTTCCCTTCTCTCCCTTTCTGTTCCCTCATTTCCCCTCCCTTTCCCTCCACTTTTGCTATCCAAAGACACCCCTAATCTTATGTGCATTTTGGTGAGATTGAGCCAAATTCAAAGCATAGTGTAATGGTAACTGTCTGTTTTTTTTTTTCCCAATTTTCCAACTTGTCTTATTTTGTAACAGCTAAATAATTGAACTGCATCTTGAAAAATTTATGGAGAGCTGTTTGTAACCTTATGTTAAATTCAAAGTAACCAGACATATCAGCTAACTGATAGGCTTTTAAACAGTTTTTTTGACCGTATCATTTTATTTTGAAACAGGTAATATGTTGTTTGGAAGGTGCAAGGATAGGCATACAGTATGAAACGTCTTTTGCAGGTAAATACTAAATACATTGGAATGCATAAGACCATGAAATAAATACTTTTCTAGCAGTGCTAGTTGTCGTTGAGGCTGACCTCATGTTATTGATCAATGTACTGGTTATTGCATATTTTAGGCTTCCCTACAGGTTGATTCAAATGTGTCAGGCAGAAAGAGAGGATAAGTTACATATTGCGAACCACATATGCTGCATACAAAATAAACAGCAAAGGTTTCTTTTAGGGTCCGTTAAAACAAAATGTATTATTGTTTTGAGGAACATGCTGATTAAGTTGCCTTAACTGATTTAACAGGGGATGAAAACAGTGAGGTGTCTGTCATATTTGTTATGGATGTTTCCTCTGTTAGCATTGTATTAACCTTTGAATTAGTTGAACACTTGACCCATCCTACTTTGCTGTAGTGGGAGCCTCTTTGGAGGCGCTGGGATGATGACAATGATGATATGTTTTATATCAGAATAAGAGGCACAGACATTCTCAGGCACAAGCTTTCTTGTCTCCCTCTTACCTGTCCCTTGAGAGTTTTGGTTATGTCACTTATGTGGTTGTGATTCTTTGTTTCTTATGTTTTCTTTCGCGTGTTGTGGATATCTCTTCATTCTGGTTTTCTGTGCAGGAGAACCTTGTGAATTCTACCATTGTGTACTTGAGAGCAAATCATTTTTGGAAAAGATGACTGTTCAAGAACATACCGTTCCTTTCTTTCTTCCAATAAGAGAAGCTGAAAATGATCTTCTTTCTTCGAATGCAATGGTGAGGTTCGTTGGGAGTACCCTCTAAATAGTGTTTTGTAAATCCACCTTGTATTCTAGCTCTTCTCAAGAATGCTGTTTTTGTTTTTATTTTCAGAAATTTATAGATCATGTTGGGGAGCTTTTGCAAGCATATGTAGATAGGCGGGAACAGGTAAAATCATATTTCCTTATCCATTTTGTTGCTGCAAAACAATATTTATTTTATTTTCTATGTTGCAGAATGACTATTATTTTCTTTCACGGATATTTGAGATCTAAATTTGTAGTCTTTCGCCCTTTTTCTTAGTAGAATTTGTCATGTTAAATCAAAATGTTCTTTCATTCAGAATACTTCAATGTGAGCATGTTCAGATTGTAGTAATGTTAAATGATACCTAAAGAAATTAGCGGTCCATGTTTTATCTGGAAAGCTGTGAGAAATTGTGAGAAACTAAAGGGGTAAAGGCATCTTATACTGTATGACTCTGGTTCTAGGTTGAACTTGGAAGTCTATTAGATCGATCTCTATACCTTTGTATCGATTTTCGCTTCTTAGCAGGCAATATAAATGTTTTTTTTTGCATGTCAATGCTAACTCATGTGTCTCTCAACCTGACCTTTGTTCTGATAAGAGTCCCGCTGCATCACAAGCATTCAGACCTAAGGCGCTCCGGCATAGAATAGGATCATTCAAGCCACTATATGCACCATACAAATATCCCTGATGGATTGTTTTTAGATTGTTATTTTTTATGTTATTTAGGTTTCCCGAAATTACTCCCCAGTATCCATGACAAGTCAGAACAAATATACTGCATTCAGTTGTCAAAATGTTGTATGGGATTATTTATTAATTTTGAAAAATTGCTGGGAATGGGGTTTGCTGGGTGGTATGTTACGTTTACACTTTACTCCATTGTATCATGTATTACTAGGATTGGTATCTAAACTACAAAGAAAAAATATATTTTGTTTACATCTTTTATCACCTTTTCAGCCACCCTATCTTCTCTACCCTTTTTTCACTTAATGGTATATAGACATATAGCTATTTAGTTGTTTAAATTTGTGGCTCGTTTACCTTTCCGAGAAAATGTTATAGGTGATCACAAATATAATATGGTCATATGTACTGAAAGAGATGGTGAATGTCATGTCGCAGGTCCGTCTCATGAAAGAGCTATATGGCAATCAAATTGGAGATCTTTATCATAGTCTGCCTTACCATATGATTGAATTTGTGCTAGATGATTTTGAGTGGTAAGTGCATTTTTCAGAATCTGCTGTCTCTGTTTGTGATCTTGCGTTACTATTCTGTATGTGTCACATGGAGTGTGGATGAGAGAGAAACTGATTCAATGAGAGAGAAACTGAATTGATTGAATAAGAGCCCAGAAATCTCTCTGTTAGTTATTAACTAGGAGCAAACAATGGCTAACCTAGCTAAGGCCAACAATTGCAGTCCTATTTCTTCGCATCAAACTATACGATATGACTCATTGAAGATTTTTAAGATTATCTAAGAATTTTCCAGTGCCTTGAAGCAGTATGTATTTTTGCACTTCTATGTTACCCTGGTTGGTTTTGCTTCTTCTCAAAGTTATCGCTGTTCAAGAAAAAATCGGAAATAAACTTGTAAGTCGAGATCAGTAATCAGTAATCAATTATCAAATTACAATTCTATTTTTCTCCAACTACGCGGTGTGATTTGCGGATGTGAGCTCACTTAACTTGTAAAGTTATAGAGCAATAGAGCAGTGATGCTCATGACCTTGGTTCAAAACTTGTCGACATCTACATTTCCTTTGTCACTCCCTTTACCCGAAAAGAAAGTATGGCCAAGCACGTGTTAGTGTTTTCATTAGATACTTTGTGTAGTGATTTGGTTTTACGCCCTTCCGCATCTACTCAACCAAAAAGAAAAAGAAATGGGTAGCTGTTCTTTGGGTCGAGATTTCGTTTCTGAGACAGTTTTGCTCGTTTTTTTGGTCCGATATCCCCGAAGTGTTGATTTACTCTAACAATGTCATGGACGTACTGTCAGCACCAGGATTACTGTCAGTCTTAAATATGCAGACCTGGTAATGGTCCTTCCGACAAGAGTGAGAGTTATGGCTTGGCCATTGAACTCATACCGCCAGATCGTTAGGAAGGAAAGTGCAGCATCGCCTGGCGATCTTATTCCTGCTCGTCTCTCTTATGCAGAAGACGCCTTGCGAATTTTGAGTTTACCTGAAGGTAAATTTAGCTTTTGAGTGGTGGACTCAGGTAAATGTGATTGTTTGGTTTGAGCTCAGTTAAACATGAGTGTATTTTTTAGCATTGTCTTATAACAGGAAAGCTAGTATGACATTTATCTTGCATGTGAGATATTCTCATCCAGGACTTGTTGATTTATGATATTTAGTCTTAGTCGAAGTCAAGTGAACCGCAGTATTGTGTCCGACTAGATGACGGTTTTATAGATGTAAAACTAATCATCAGATGGTTGCGATGTTTTTATAAATATCTTTGGGAGACGGATCTCAATTTATTTTAGTGCGAGACCAATCCATTTAAATTAAAATCTTTCATTAATCCAAAAGAACTACTTCGTAAAATAAAATAGTAACCATTGCAAGGTTTGGTTTCATGTTAAAGTTTTATGAGCGTTTATTTTGAGAATTTGGGAGATGATAAAATAATTTTTTGCCCTAACCTACGTGTTTGTTTACACTTCTATCGCTTTCCAGCGGTATTGCATGGAAGGGACATTTGGGTAGTATTGTGCTTGAATCAAGTCATTTTTATATGATTTTATGCTATTAACATTTTGTTTGTGGATGGTCTTCAGCTTTTGCAGAATTTGTATTGAACTTACCACAGGCTCTTGAGGATACATTCCCATCACCGATGTCTACTTCTAGTTCAGAAGATTAAATTGGGATACAAGAATGTAATTTGTAGTTTAATGGAGTCCAACGACCAGCACGGCTCACTACCAGCTCCATTTGAAAGGAAAAAATATGTAAATCAAATGTTAGTTCATCCACTGCCCTTGATTGAGGTATGTTCTCTGATGTAGACTTAGACCCGGGATAGAGTATGCAATTAGGCATTATTCAACCTTGGTTTAAATCAATCATTTTTAGAGACTTGTTAGTTACTGCGCATTGAAATACAGTGTTCACCGCAAGTCTTGAATTTGATGCATTTCGGCAGTGGCGTGCTTAGACAATGCTTGATTAGTTCTTGTATGTAAATTAGAGATGATCCTGCGCGGCACATAGTCAAGAGACCCATCCTATCCAACCTTTTTTTTTTTTTTTCCTAAAAAAACTTTATAGTGTGAGCATTTGTTTTGTACTCCGTATAAAGTTGTCACACTTGCCAGTAGACAGATCAAGCTCAGGGTGGGCGAGTCAAGCAGACATTCTCACGCCCGCAGCTGACCTGCGTAAGCACAAACTTTTACACAATTTAACACTGTTCGTGCTAACATAAAATCCGACACATCTACAGTTCAAGGTAAAAGAGAATTCTTGATTTACTGATAAAGTACACGACATAAGCTAATTGAGATTTTAGAACCTACCCTACCTTAACTTGATGAAAATAGTTAAATAGTCTCATTCATGTATTATTGTTCGTAAATAAATGGTTTTCATTTGACAAGCACGCAAGTAAGAGTTTTTGTGATGGATAACTTGGTGATTATGGCAAGATCCACAAAGACCACAAGTCACATGCGTATGAGGATATACTCGATTGATCTATAAATTAGAGAAGCCGCGCTTTCAATTCTTATGTAGAACAGATTCATAAAACACGTCCGCTCTCTCACAGCCCCCGTTACACACAGCCCAAACAAGAAGCGAGTCATCTCCCCTATAGCTCTCATCCCGAGTCTCATGATATAAGGTGAGACAAGAATTCAAGAGTCTCCAATATATCTTGGGAGTAGAAAGCTCATTGTGTGTGTGATTTAATTGAAGTACTTTCCAATTAAATGTATTTTAAGAATTAAATCTGAAAAAAAAGTCTATAAATTCTTATTTGTGACAGTGAATGAACTGTCCTAGTAAAATGTAACCATTATGATAAATAAGAATTTGTGGATGATAATTAAGTTGAACTCAAAAATAAAAAAGTCCTAGGGTTTCCCCTATGGGGATTTCGGTCTAGGCGTGGTCTTTGTCTCTTCCTTCTACCTTAGGGGCTCTTTCTCTCTGTCTCGACGTGGGAATCTTCTTTGTGCTTCTTTCTTTCTTTGATACGGTTCTTTGATACGGTTCTTTTCTAGCCCGTCTTTATCTTTTATACCTTTTTTTCTTCGTTTTGTTGCTCAATGGGGAGCCCATCGAATCGGCGTCCGGGGAAAGGAATTATGGGTAATGATGACGGTAATCCTGATGGGGTTTTCGAATGGGAACCAGGGGAGGGTTTTGAACAGCAAAAGCATCATCTTTCCCTTGTAGGCAAAATTTGGTCGTAATTTGGTCGTCTAAATCTGTGAATGCAAAAGCGGTTATTGACACGATGACGAAGATATGGAACCCGAGTAAGCCAATTGTAGGGAATGTTGTTGATGTGAAGGAGAAAATTTTTGTCTTTAAATTTCCCGATGTCCGTGAGAAGGAGAAGGTGTTAGCCGGGCAACCTTGGCATTTCGATAAGGCTGTTTGGTGCTTTAATGAACCTAATGAGCAAGGAAAATTGTCAGATGTGTCGCTTTATCGGTTGACAATTTGGGTTCGTATCTATGATCTACCTATTAATGGTAGGAGAAATGATAACAATGTTCGAAGATTAGGAGGACAGCTGGGAGATTTTATCGAGATGGGGGCTGATGATGAGGATGGGATTGAAAGGGCTGTTCGAATAAGAGTTTTACACGATGTGCGTAGGTCAGTGAAGGATTCAGCTTCTGTTAAAATGCGAGGGAATAATGTTGTGAACTTTGATGTGAAATACGAAAGGCTACCGAATTTTTGTTATGGATGCGGGTTGCTGGGGCATGGTGAAAGGGATTGTGATGATGGACCGTACGAGGATCATGAACTGAAATTTGGGGATTGGCTTCGTGCCTCTCCACGCAAAACTCTGAAGGCTACGGGGGCTGTGCCCATGAAGGCTGCACATAATCTTAACAATAATTTTGATATGGAAAAGTCTAGGATAGAGGAGCTGGATATAGAGAAGATGATCATAAAATTACAGAACATTGCGGTTGCGGTATCTCTGAAACATAATAAGAATTGTGTGAAATCTGATGGCGAAGTGGGTAAGCCTTCTGTGGAAGCTGGTGGGAGGGAATTGGACCTGGAGTGTGAATTGGTAGGGGGAGGTGGGGAGGAGGGGACGGCTGTGGAGTGTGTGGAGGAGATGTCTATGGCTGGTGTGGAGTTGGGCGAGAGTTTTGGGGGTGGGCAATTGAGTGAAGCTAAGGGGATGAATACTACGAAGTGGAAACGATTGATGAGCTCTAGTAGCAATGGAGGGGTGCGACGGTTAGAGCGGACCTGTGAGGTGCTGAGTGGTTATAAAAGGGGAAAAGGGGTGCCAGGAGGGTCGGATAATGAGAGTGAACCGAAAAGACTTCATTGTGATATGGGTGTGTCTTCACCTGCGGCGGCCTCAGGTTGAGGGTGCTTAACCCCGCCGGGCCCAATGAGTTTGTTGAGCCTTAACTGCAGGGGTTTGGGCAACCCGGTTGCGGTAGGCGGTTTTTGTAACTTACTGTGTAAGGAGGCCCCGAGTTTTGTTTTTTTGTGCGAAACGAAACTTTGTAGTGTAGATATGCGCAAGATTAGGGATAGATTGATGGATTACGAAGGGTACGAAGTTGATAGCGTAGGAAGATCTGGGGGATTAGCTGTTTTGTGGAACAAAAATTACAATTGCTCGGTCATCTCTGCGACGGTGCATTATATTGATGTGGTTGTCGAGGAAGAGGGGGAGAAATGGCGTATTACTAGTTTCTATGGTTGGCCTGCCATTCAAGATCGTCATCTTTCGTGGCAACAGCTTCGGATTTTGGCTTCGGACTCCGAACTTCCGTGGATTTGTTTGGGGGATTTTAATGAGATTTTTTATTCCAATGAGATGAAGGGGGGGGGGGGGGGGGGGGGGGG